>JACAFV010000237.1:10637-28768 GCA_014635975.1 Plectosphaerella sp. P0831 | reverse complement strand
CGCTCCAGTTGCTGATGAGGGGTCCGGTGGCCCGGTCTAGCGGGCGACGGCCGTTGCAGCAGAGCGGCCTCAATGTGCCAGCGGGGTCACGAGGCAGCCCTCGGGCTGGCGGTGTTATCGTGACCGCCCTTTCCACGAACGCCGGCGCGTGCCGGATGACTCGCATGAATCATATTTCGTGATCTTCCGGTACAGTCAGCTGGACACCGACGGGAAAGGCCGAGGGGAAGACAGAAAATCGAGATGTGAGAGATACAGACGATACCTGCTTTGCCTGCCCCGAAACTTCAAGTATTGTTGTCAGAGACCCGCTGCAGCCGCCCAGGGTTTGGGCGTTGCCTGCGTCTGACACGCGTCTTTCCCCAGATAGGGCAGCCTGATAAACTGACCGAGGGAGGAGACTTGGCGGGCTGCGGCTGGAGTCGCACCGATGGACATCATTACCCCAAACGGGCAGGCGGAGGAATCCTCACTGTAGCCTGCGCCAAGTGGCGGAGGGTCAGAGGGGGTCAGCTCGGTCAGTCAGGTCGCCTCCGAGTGAAGTCCTGCGAGTGGCACCGGGTACGGAGTGAGGATACGAGGACTCGAGGATGGAAGCGTATGACTTGTCGATGTTGCAAATTCAAGTGGCTGACGGGTTGATGAACGAAGCTGATACTACAAATATACTGCCATGGCGTATGGATGACATGGAGGCGACGGAGGAACCGTAAATGTATTGTAGCACCAAGGCCCAAGAACCGGCCCGGATGGCGGAAACGCCGCGCCATGTGATAACGGCCAAGACAACCGTCGGGGCTTGGGGGTGGCGCCCTGGTGGAGTACTGCGGGCGGGAACGTGGAACCTTTTCGCGGGGTTCACGCTGTGCCTTTGGACTCGAGCCGCCCGCCGACGTGCAGACCGCCCAGGTGGCGGAGGGGCAAGGCACCTTACTAGCATAGTAGTACCTCGTCAGTGAGGGTCATCGGGGTTCGAGTTTCGATATTGACAGATCCATAAGTACAGACGCTGGCCCCCTGCGACGCATTTGTTCCCCCGGGTTCCTTTCTGTCAGGTATCCCCAGAATCTCGCTTGAAGCAGGACACAAATATACTTTTTTCGCAATACCCACTCGTACTCGCTTTCCATCACCCCCCCTGCCTGCCAGCTCACTCAGCCCAACAACAACAACACACAGCTGAGACTGCAACCCAATCAATAACCCTCACCGAAACGACGGCCCTGCGCCGCCTGACCACCAGTCACCAACCACCCCTCACAAATTCCCCAAACTTGGAGAAACTCAGCCTGGCCCATCGGCGTCCAGACCATCAGTGCCTGCGCCCGACTCCCAACGCGGCCTTTCTTCTCTCGCCCGTAATTGCCCGGTACGGCACGGCTCTCACCAGCCTTATAACCCGCGCCCGCCCTTCCTCGGCGCCCCCGGTCTCTCGAGACCTTTCATACCGTGATACCAGTCGCTCTACCACAAACATGGCGCCCGGCTCCTCAAATCAACAGACCGTCTGTCGCCCGCAACACGGCGCTGCCGCGACCTCAGACACTTGGGTGCCTGTCACAGAGATTGACGATGATGACCTGCAATTCGGCGGCAAGTCGCTGTGCGAATGGTACGAGGAGGATCGTCGGCGTCTGAGCCATGGGTCGGAGGACGAGGCTCCTCGTGGGCGTCAACGGGTAAGCAGAGCCTGAACGTTTGTTATTCGAACGTCCTACTAATTCCGTATGACAGGCACGAACCAGTCACAGTTCTGATGATGAGGGGAGGAAGAAGTTCTGAACCTGTTCATCCACCCTCCCACACTTCGCGCATTTACTGCTTCACGTTCGCTTATGAAATGGCATGCATGATACCCTGCATCGGTCGCTGCATCTAGATACGATACCTCACGCCATGGCGTTTTTCTACTTGGTCCAGCATTGTTTTCTCGCGACGGCTTCGTGTCTGTTCGCCGCTTTGCATTTTGGGGAGCCCCCTTGTTTGTATTTTGACGGTCACACCGGACGGAGGTCACTGGCCCATCTACATGTTTCAATACCACACGCACACGATTTTCGAATGACACGATCGATCTTGATGATGTGATGAATTTGCTGCAAGTATAGCTTGCGATGAAATAGCTCCAGTGCTCCTAATCAAACATGATAACTCGTCGAGCGCGCAACCAGAGGATGAGGCCCAAGACGTCGCTTTCGCGTACGTCGTGTCGCTCATCATCCTCACTTGTTGCCCTTCTTGCCCTTCGACTGAGCCTTACCATCACTGTCCGTTGGCTCGCCATCTGTGGCTCCCTCCTTGGCCTTGTCCTTGCCTTCGTCCTTCGGCTTGTCCTTGCCCTCATCCTTGGCCTTGTCCTTGCTCTCGTCCTTGTTCTTGTCATCTCCCTTCTCTTCGCTCTCGTCGTTGTTCTCATCCTCCTCCCCGTCCTCCTTCTTGTCCTCTTCTTCGCTCTCGTCCTTGCCCTCATCGTCACCCTCGGCAGCCTCGTCAGACTGCTTCTTCTCCCCTGACTCGTCTTTGTCCTTGGAAGCCTTGCTGTCGCCCGACGGCCCCTTCTCTTCTTCCGAAGACTTGCCCTTCTTGGGCTTGGATGCAGACTTCTTCTTTTCAGCCTTCTCCTTCTCCCGTTCGGCCTTCTCCCTCTCTTCCCGGTTCTTCTTCTTCTCCTCCGCTTCAAGCTTGGCCCAGTCGGTAGTCGTATCCGCCAGGTCCTTGTGCATTCTGTCGGAAAGCCCCTCGCCGAGACGAGGAGCCGCATAGCCAATCTTGGCCCGTCCCACCAAGCTGACGAAGATGGCAACGCCTACAATGGCGGTGAGGATGAACCGATAGCGTCCATACCATGTCGGGGTCCAGCCCCGAGTGGTGGCATTCGTATCAGCCATGTAGAGAAGTGTAAAGGCCGCAAATTGGGACGTCAGGGCCATCTCAATCGGCATGAGAAGGGTGGGCCAGGCGATCACCGGCGCAATGACACCCATGCCGTAGCGGAACCTGGTTCGGGCGGCGGACGCGTCGCGAGCGGCATATTCCATGCCCTTGGCACAATGTTAGATCGAGAAGACGAACGAAACTCGGCAAGTCTTACCCAGTGAACTGCGCCAAGGAACGAGATGATCACAGCTCCGTAGCCGAGTTGAACTGGCTCGAGCAGTGCAAGCAGGGCCTTGGCATCATCGTGGTTCATGTAGATGTGGTTAACCAGGGCCGAGCTCGACGGCCAGGTGGTGTTCAGGTCCCAGCTCAAGTAGACTGTCGACAAGGAGGTGAAGAGATATGGTATGGTTCCTGCGAGGCCCAGCACATACGGCTCCTTCGGAACGTCTTCCATCCGGAACGTGTCTTTGACGATATCCTGTCGCAGTGGTCAGCGATTGAATCCGAGTCTACCGAGGAAGGGCTGGCGAACAATGTCATGCTGCAGACCATCGGTAACGCTTCCACTCGAAGCTGCCCCAGCTGGGTCGGGCTCGAATAGCTTTCGGGTTGTCGACTCGGTCGAGACCTCTTCAGGTCGCGACTCCAGCTTCTTCTCAGCCGTTTTCTTCTCTGCAGCTGTATCGATCTTGTCGTAGGGGCTGCCGGCGTAGTACGCCCTGCTCACGCGTGGTGCGAGGCGCGGAACTATCCGCCCTGTCGTAGCAAGACGGACACTCGCGAGCGAGGCATTGTGGGCGGCAGGTCGAGAGCTGCGCGCAATTGGGACGGCGCGGGAGAACAGACGCGTGGAAAGCATCCTGGCTGCTGTAGAGATTGGACAATTCGATTGATTCTAGCGACAAGCGCTGCTGCTACTGGCGAGACTCGAGGAGAGAAGAGGAGGTGCTCGCTCTCTTGTGTCTGATGCTGCTACAAGGGGGGCTAGCTCCCCACAAGCTTCTGCCAAGGCATCCCCGGATGAGAAATACGTAGGTGGTACCGAGCTCTCCGTCCTTGTGCGATCGATCCTCATCGGTTGCTGGGTCGTGTTTGGATTCCTGGCAGTGTCCATTGGGTGCGACGTGCGAAAGCGTTCAGCTTGCGGTGTGCCTGACCGCGCTGTGACGTAGTGGGTGTGGCTGAAGCTCCCGGAGCTACCCCTCCACGCCGCGCCCTGGTAAACCTCGATGACAAATACCCCAGGGGTGGCTGTAAGGATCAACCGGGCGGGGGTTTGTGCCCGTGGATTCGGGCAGCGTCATCATACCGCGGCTCTCCCTCCTAACCTCATACCATCCAGCAATCCATTTGCCTTTACTCCAAACCCCGTCAAGGCCGAACCGGTTCTTGGGACAAAGCTCCAAGCCTATCTGTCCCCAATTTTACAACTGTCACTCTTTGGTCGCCGTCGCTGACGGTCGTGCCAGCGTTGCAATCCAGTCCGTTTCCACAGCCTCGAAGAGGCACGCCCTGTTGCCTGCCCACCTTAGCTGACCGGCTCTGTGCATTCAGCACATACCCGCGCAGCCAGAAGCCCGATCGACGCCTAATGCCACGACTCTGCCAATTCCGACAACCCTGTTGAATCCGACACGTTTCTTCTTCGTGGGCTATTGAAGCCTTCAGTCCCACCCATCGCGACTTCCTCTGCGCACTCTGTCCCACCGATGCCGATGCTCCGATAGCAGGGCAACAGTCTACGCCTCCTCCGAATCAATACCCGGCCGGGGTTACGGCAAAACATCTGCCAAGATGCTTGAAGGACTCGTCGCCGGCCTGCTCAACAGGTTTCTGGGCATGTACGTGAAGAATTTTGATCCTGCACAGCTCAAGGTCGGCATCTGGTCCGGAGATGTCAAGCTTAGGAATCTCGAACTACGGCGCGAAGCCCTCGACCAGCTCAAATTGCCCATCAACGTTCTCGAAGGGCACCTTGGTCAACTTACAATCGTCATCCCGTGGTCCAACCTCCGAGGCGCTCCGGTCAAGGTGTTCATCGAGGATGTGTTCCTCTTGGCATCACCGAAAGAAGATGCCGCCTACGACGAGGATGAGGAAGAGAGAAGAAAATTGCGGGTCAAGATGGAAAAGCTAGACTCTGCCGAGCTTCTCAAGGAAAGATCTCAGGAGGGTCTCAGCCAGGAGGAGCAGCAGAAAAGCCAGAGCTTCACGCAGAGCTTGGTGACCAAGATTGTCGACAACCTGCAGGTCACCGTCAAGAACATCCACGTCCGCTACGAGGACTCCATCTCCACTCCGGGACACCCCTTCGCCCTCGGTGTCACCCTGCAGGAGTTCAGCGCCGTGAGCACAGACGGACAGTGGAAGCCGACGTTCATTCAGGATTCGACAAAGTCGACCCACAAGCTCGCCAAACTCGGCGCGCTCGCCGTGTACTGGAACACAGATACAGAACTGTTTGGACCTGGTCGCGAGGTCGAAGACGGCTCAACACCGCTGGGCCACGAAGAGATGGTCGACCGATTCAAGAGCTTGATCAGCACCCAAGAGAAGTCACGCTCCGACTACCAATACATCCTACGCCCTGTGAGCGGTCAGGCCAAGATTGTGCTTGACAAGACGGGAGATACGCACACACCAAAAACAAAGGCCAGCTTGCTATTTGAGGAGATCGGCCTGGTGCTCGACGACGACCAATATCGAGACGGCCTGATGATGGTGGACCTGTTCCACTACTTCATCCGTCACCAGGAGTACAAGAAGCATCAACCCAAAGGCGTCACCGTCAAGGAGGACCCGCGAGCCTGGTTCCGTTTCGCAGGAAACGCAGTCCTCTCGAAGATTCACGAACGCAACAGAAGATGGTCCTGGGACTACTTCCGCGAGCGCCGCGACGACAGGATTCGCTACATCGAACTTTTCAAAAAGAGAAAGCAGCAGCAGCAGTTGAACGCCGAGGAGACAGAAGATCTCGATGGCCTGGAGAAGAAGCTCGATTACGAGGACCTCCGTTTCTGGAGGTCTCTCGGCCGCAATCAACTGAAGAAGGAAAACGCCGCCGCACTCAAAGCCCACCCTCCTGCGCAACAGCAGCAGGGCTGGGTGAGCTGGATTTGGGGCACCAAGCCAGCCGAGCAACCACAAGACATGGACGAGAACACACACATCACCGAGGAGCAGAAGAAGGAACTGTACGATGCCATTGACTGGGATGAAAAGACTGCCCTGGCCGAATCTGTCGACGAACCCCGAGATACTGTCAAGCTGCAGGTCGAGGCCTCCCTCAGCACAGGCAGCTTCACGCTCAAGAAGAACCAAGGCAATCGGTTCCAAGACCTCATCAGTCTTCATTTCGATGTTTTCAAGGCCAAGGCTCTGCAACGTCCAGACTCATTCCTTGCGGCCCTCAGCCTTGGCGGGCTCCGAGTTCGCGACGGCACCACATCGAACAGTCTCTTCCCAGAGATTGTGCGTGTCAAGGACGCTCCCGACGACGTTGAGCATGGCCAGATGACCTTGGAGGAGCTCGAGGCGAACGAAGACGAACCCTTCTTCCAGCTCGAGTTCGAACACAACCCCATCGAGAAAGATGGCGACATCGCAGTCGTCGGCTCATTGAAACCCCTTGAGATCATTTGGAATCCCAACTCGGTCGTTGGGGTGGCTGACTTCTTCCGCCCACCCGAGCGGCACATGGAGTCGATCAATGCACTCATGGAATCTGCAGGCGCCACGGTCGAAGGATTCCGCGAGCAGACTCGCGCCGGTCTCGAGTTCGCTCTGGAGGAGCACAAGACAATCAACGCGCAACTTGACCTCCAGGCACCTCTTATCATCGTGCCGGTCAGCATCGCCACCAAGGACTCCACCTGCCTCATCTTGGACGCTGGTCATATTAGCGTTACGAGCAAGCTTGTTGACCAGGGCACCATGAAAGACATTCAGTCCAAGCAGCGGCAGGCATACTCAGACGACGATTTCAAGCGCCTCGAGTCAGTCATGTACGACAAGTTCCTCGTCAACCTCAAGTCGACGCAGCTCCTCATCGGCCCTTCCATTAAGGCTACGAAGGCCCAGCTCATCGATCGCGACGATTCTCTGCAGTACCATGTCGTGGATCAAATCAACGTCGACTTTGTTGTCGAAACATCCATCTTGCCCAAGGCACCAAACCTCACCAAGCTCAAGGTGTCTGGTCACCTGCCTGTCCTCCACGTATCCGTGTCCGACTCAAAGTACAAGAACCTGATGAGGATCATCGACGTGGCCATACCCAAGTTTGGTGCAGACAAAGAACAGCCCCAGAGTCGAATTTTGGGGTCGGCATCGCCCAAACAGAGACCGCGGCTCCTCAGCTCCGCTTCGAACAAATCCAACAACAAGGGACACAACCGCAGGAAATCGTCGCAGTTCCCATTCCTGCAGCCTCAGACCGCCATTGTCATCGATGATGCGGAGCTCGACGACGACGACCACGATGAGTTCAAGGATGCCTCTGACGGTGGTGGAAACGAGCAGTTGAAGATGCAGCAGCGCTCTTTCGAGATCAAGTTCAAGGTCGACACTTTGAAGGGCTCGCTGTACCGCAGCGACGTGGACAAGAAACGACCCGATCAGCTGCTAGTCGAGCTGGTGGCGAATGATTTCGACTTGGAATTCTACATCCGCCCATTCGACATGGCCGCCGAAGTGTCCCTTGGCTCCGTCACCGTTGATGACTTTGTGGACAACCCGTCTGCCGAGTTCAAATCCATTATCTCTTCCGGAGATGTGGAGGACAGGGAGCAGAATCGGAGTCTCGTGAGAGTCAAGTTCACCAAGGTCAATCGCCTATCTCCCGAGTTCATGCCTGTCTATGAAGGGGTTGAAACGAACGTCAATGCCGCCATCTCGACAATCAACCTCGTCGTCACGCGCAAAACTCTTTTGACTCTGCTGGACTTCATCCTCGCAACATTCACCGGAGACAAGGAAGAAGCGGTTCCCACTCGAGAGCTCAAAGCCATCCAGGAAGCCGAGGAAGATCTTCAAGTCGCCGTTGACGCCCCCGAGCCTGAGACGCCGCCCGGTGATACGGGCTCCATCCGTGTCAAGGTCGACCTCAAGAGTATCCGGCTGATCCTTAACAATGACGGTATTCGTCTTGCGACCATGTCCTTCAACCACGCAGATGTCGGCGTATTCCTGCGCGCAAACACGATGCGCGTTTCAGCGAAGCTCGGTGACCTCAACCTCGTTGATGACGTCAACCAAGGTGTCCCGGAAGACTCCAACATTCGCAGATTGATTACGATCGAAGGCGAAGAGCTGGCAGACTTCCGATACGAGACGTTTGACCCGAATAACCCCAAGACCTACCCGGGGTACAATTCGTCCATCTTCCTGCGTGCCGGCTCGTTCCGGCTCAACTTCCTTGAGGAGCCCTTCCGAAAGATCATCGACTTCCTCGTCAAGTTTGGCAAGATGCAAGCCATCTTCAACGCCGCCCGTCAGGCTGCCGCCAACCAGGCCACCCAGATCCAGCAGAGCCCCAACCGCTTCAAGTACGACATTATCATCAAGACTCCCATCGTCGTCTTTCCCCGCGTGATTCGCCCGGGACAACAGAAGCGAGATGTCATCACGGCCTACCTGGGCGAGATCTACGCCCAGAACAAGTTCGCGCCGCTTGATGACTCCAAAGACTCCCAGATTGCCACCAAGATCTCGGCCGGAATCCGCAATATCCGCCTCACCTCCGACTTCCACTACTCCGATGAGTTGTCTGAGGAACTCGAGATGATCGATCATGTCGACTTGGGCTTCAATGTTACCTATGCCGAGCACCTGGATGGTCAGAAGCGTCCTGAGCTCGAGATTGAGGGATCAATGTCCGACTTCAACCTCAAGTTGACGCAGTTCCAGCTGCGGTTCTTGATGGAGATCTCCAGATCTGTGCCAGCAGCCTTTGCCGGGAACCCCGAAGAGCAAGGCGAGTCCGCAGAGGAAGAGGTTGACGAAGACACGTTGAAACGTGCCAAGTCGCTCCCCAAGGAGACATCATCCGATGGTGATGATGGCGATCTGATTGATCTGAAGCCCGAGCTTCGATCCCGCGAGAAAACATACACTACGCTGGACCTCGTTTTCCAGGTGCGAACAATTGGCATGGAGCTCCTCATGGCACCTGAAGACAAGCCCGTGGGGGATATCTCTCAGGCCAGTCTTTCTCGGTTCTCCCTGGACGATACTCGGGTCAAGGCGCGCATGCTTAGCGACGGCTCCCTTGAGGGCGAGTTCCTCATCCACGGATTCACCATCCATGACAGCCGTTCTCGGGACACGAACAAGTTCCGCCGCATCATGACGTCGATGAACAAAGAAGTCCAACAGCTCATGGCGAGCGTGACCATGACGGGTGGCCAAGAACGCAGTATGATTGCCATGGTCACCATCGACAGCCCGCGCATCATCTTTGCTCTCGACTACTTGTTCGCGATCCAAAACTTCGTGACAGTTGGCCTTCAACCCGAAGAACCCTCTGTGGCCGACGATGAGTCGCTCATGGAGTTGCAGTCTCCCGACGAATCCGATGCAGAGGTTGAGTCGATGCAGTTGACCACCCGGAACCAGTCTTCCACTGCATCACCCAGCGCAGACACTTCGGCGCCCCAGGAAGGCCAAGGAAAAGATGAAACAAAGCCACCAACCTCAATGAGCATTGCCTACCGGGTCAATGTCGTTGATGCGCAGGTCATCCTGATCGCCAATCCGCTGAGCACGAGCTCAGAGGCAATTGTGCTCGGGACCAAGCAGGTCTTGCTGTCCCAGCAGCATGCCCTGACGTTCCAGGTCTCCGAAGTGGGCATGTTCTTGTGCCGCATGGACAAGTTTGAAGAGTCCCGTCTTCGAATCATCGACGACTCCTCCATCCAAATGTCCATGGACAGCTCGAAGCCGGGACTCACAAGCATCAATGTGGACATCGAGCCCCTCATTCTTCGCCTCTCCCTCCGCGATATTCTTCTCGCTTTGCAGATTACAACCAAGGCCACAGAGCTGTCAGATAGCCAGGCCGCCCAGCAGGTCAACAAGCCGTCCGCAGCAGACCAGAAGGCGAAGCAGCTTCGCCAGGCTGGCCTCAAGCAGCGCACGGCAAGCGGCAAGGGCCCATCTACTCTGGCCCAGCGGACCAAGGTCACAAAGAGTGCTACTCGGGCTGTCAGCGAAGCGCATCCCGGCGACGCTTCCTCTCCCACTGACGCATCGCCTGTGGCCCAGCAGCACCACGAAGAGCTCACTGCCAACATTGACGGAATCCGAGTGGTTCTGATTGGAGACGTCCATGAACTCCCCATCTTCGACATGGGCATCAAGAACTTCACGGTGAGTGCCGAAGATTGGACGTCGTCGCTGAAGGCGGGCACCGCTGTCGACATGTACATGAACGTGTACAACTTCTCCAAGTCTGCGTGGGAGCCTCTCCTCGAACCCTGGCAGATGGGAGTCGGCGTGGCCAAGGACCAGGACAGCGGACTGATGTCCATCGACGTCACGTCTAAGAAGACGTTTGACGTGACCATCACCACTGCAACAATTGCCCTGGCGTCAAAGTCCTTCGCATTCCTGAGCCAGGATGAAGACATTCTGGGCAAGCCCCGTGGAGTTGACGCGCCATACCGCATTCGCAATTATACCGGTTTCGACGTGGCGATCCAATCGAAGAGCAGTACGGGCGACGATATCACCACAACCAAGCTTGAGGACGGTCAGCAAATCCCATGGAGCTTCGAGCCGTGGGAAAAGATGCGTGAGACTCTCTCCACGGATGGCAGCGCTAGCAACGTGAGCGTCCAGCTTGAGGGCAGCGGCTTCGACCTCGTCAAGAACATCCGCATCAACCGAGAAGGCGAGTTCATCTACGGGCTCCGCCCCAAGGCAGACAATGTTCTCCATCGCCTCCTCGTTGAGGTCAGCCTGGGCAAGGACAATGTCAAATACGTCACCCTGCGGTCGCCTCTTGTGGTGGAGAACGAGACTCAAATCCCCGTGGAGCTTGGTGTCTACGACGCCCAGGACGGCAATCTCCTGAAGATCGAAAAGATCGCCCCCGGAGAGTCTCGTCCTGCGCCAGTGGGCGCGGTGTTCATGAAATCGCTCCTCATCCGACCCGACTCTGGCTTTGGATACGCATGGTCCAACGACACCCTCTGGTGGAAGGACCTGCTGCGACGACCGACCAAGACCATGGTGTGCAAGGGCGAAAATGGCGATCCCTTCTACTTCCAAATTAACGCCCGCTTCGACAAGTCGAACCCCTTGACCAAGTAAGTGCAGGTCTGTTGCCTTGACAAAGGCATTGTGCTAATCATAACACAGCTCGTACCCGTACATGAAGATCAAGATCTCGCCTCCGATTGTCCTTGAGAACCTGTTGCCGCACGACTTCAAGTATCGCATCTACGACAAGGACACCAAGAAGGACTGGACCAATTTCCTTCGCAAGGGCGGTGTCTCCCCGGTTCACGTCATTGAACTCTCTCACCTGCTACTACTGAGCATCGACATGCAAGACACTGTCTTCAAGCCAAGCGACTTTGCCGTCATCAACCCCGGGCAAGCGCACGACTTCAAGAAGGAAGGCAAGCTCACATGCAAGGACGAAACCAACCTCCCACTCACCCTTGGCCTTCACTACTACAAGATCCCGGACAGCGGCGGCGCTTTCAGGGTCACAGTGTACAGCCACTACGTCATCCTCAACAAGATCGGCTTGGACCTCAATATCAGGGCAAAGAGGTTCATGGAGAGCGCCAAAACGGCCGCTGGCCAGTCGGCTCTGAGCCAAACGTCATCGGAAGATTCCAGCAAGCCCAAGGCGACGCCATTCATGTTCGCTTACGGCAACGACGACAACCGCAACAGAGCCCTCCTCAAGGTCGCCGACAGCGAGTGGAGCAAACCTCAGAGTTTCGATGCCATCGGAAGCACCAACGAGGTGGTGCTGCCATCGAGCTCCAAGAACACCGAGGTGCACATTGGCATCACCGTCGCCCCTGGAGAAGGCAAATACAAGATGACCAAGGTCGTGACTCTTGCGCCCCGCTTCGTGCTGGAGAACAAGTTGGATGAAGAGATTCACATCAGGGAGTCGAGCGCGTCGGGCTTCATGACCTTGAAGCCTGGTGCGTTGCGACCCATTCACTTCATGCAAAAGACCACGGTCAAGCAGCTGTCTCTGTGCTACCCTGGCATGAACAGCCAATGGAGCTCGCCCTTCAACATTTCCGACATTGGAACGACTCACATCAAGATTGCCAAGGCCGGTCAGCGGCAGCGCCTGGTGAGGGCCGAGATCCTCATGGAAGACGCGACGATTTTCTTGCATCTCAGCATGGAAACCAAGAACTGGCCGTACTCGATGCGCAACGAGAGCGACACGGAGTTCACCTTCTACCAGGCCAGTCCCAACGTCGACGAGGACGGAGCTGAGGACCGATCGGGATGGCGACCCATCAGGTACAGGCTGCCACCTCGCAGCATCATGCCATACGCCTGGGACTTCCCAGCTGCCAAGTTCCGCGAAGTCATTCTTACCGCTCATGGCAAGGACCGGCATGTGAAGCTGGCCGAGATTGGCAACCAGGTGCCGATGAAGTTCATCGCGACAAACGGCCAGCAAAAGATCATCGACATCAACGTTGCGGCCGACGGACCCACGCAGACGCTGATCCTGTCCAACTTCAGGGCATCCAAGAGCTTGTACCGTCAAAAGTCCAAGACTGGCTCCCGGACCAACACTGAAGGATTCGAGGTGAAGGATCAGGACACGGGCGCCACGTTCCGGGCGCAGCTCAAGCTTTCGGGCATCGGCATCTCGCTCATCAACTCGCAACTCAAGGAGCTCGCCTACGTCACATTCCGCGACGTGCAGCTGCGCTTCCAGGAGTCGCAGCTCCACCAGACAGTCAGCCTGGCGATCAAATGGATCCAGATCGACAACCAGCTGTACGGCGGTCTTTTCCCGATGCTGCTGTACCCCAGCGTTGTGCCTAAGAAGGCGCAGGAGGTCGACGCGCACCCCTCCCTCCATGCCATGGTGACGCGGGTCAAGGACGACTCGTACGGCGTGCTCTACATCAAGTACGCGAGCGTTCTGCTGCAGCAGATGACAATTGAGCTGGACGAGGACTTTGTGTACGCCGTGCTCGACTTTGCCAACGTACCAGGCGCTGCTTGGGCGAGCGACGAAGACGAGGGCAAGCTCTGCGAAGAGCAACTTGACATTCCCGAGCCGAAACAGCAACAGTCCGGGCAGGACATTTACTTTGAGCTGTTGAACATACAACCGATGCAGCTCGACCTGTCTTTCATGCGCACGGAGCGTGTCAACGCGGCAGATAAGACATCGTCCAGGAACCCGCTCATGTTCTTCCTCAACGTCATGACCATGGCCATCGGCAACGTCAATGATGCGCCCATCAGGCTCAATGCGCTGATGCTGGACAATGTGAGGGTCTCGGTCCCGGCCCTGACCCAGAACGTGTCCAACCATTACAGCCAGGAGGTGCTGTACCAGGTGCACAAGATCCTGGGTTCCGCAGACTTCCTCGGCAATCCCGTCGGCCTGTTCAACAACATCAGTTCTGGTCTGACGGATGTCTTCTATGAGCCGTACCAGGGTCTGATCTTGTCCGACAAGCCCGAGGATTTCGCCCTCGGTGTCGGCAAGGGTGCGGCGTCATTTGCCAAGAAGACTGTGTACGGTTTCAGTGACTCCTTCTCCAAGTTTACGGGCAGTCTGTCCAAGGGTCTCGCGGCTGCTACCCTTGACAAGCAGTTCCAGGATCGCAGACGGATCACTCGGGCACGCAACCGCCCCAAGCACGCACTCTACGGTGTCACCGCCGGCGCCAACTCACTGTTCACAAGCGCGGCCTCTGGCGTTGGCGGCCTTGTTCGAAAGCCGCTCGAGGGTGCTGAGCAAGAGGGAGCTTTGGGCTTCTTCAAGGGCATCGGCAAAGGCGTGGTGGGTTTCGCCACGAAGCCAGCTATCGGCGTTCTCGACATGGCATCCAACGTGTCCGAGGGCATCCGAAACACGACAACCGTCTTTGACGGGTCGGAGCTGGAGCGCGTCCGCTACGCGAGATTCGTGCCCGCGGACGGCGTGGTGCGGCCGTACAACGCGCGCGAGTCCATGGGGCAGTACTGGCTGAAGCAGGTTGACAATGGCAAGTACTTCAACGAGCACTACATTGCGCATCTGGAGCTTCCGAGGGAGGACATGGTGGTCATGGTCACGTACACGCGGATCCTGCTGATCCGCAGCCGGCGTCTGACGTCCGAGTGGGACGTGCCGCTCAAGGACGTGCAGACGATTGCCAAGGAGCGGACGGGTCTGAGCCTGACGCTGAGGGGAGGGACTAACGGACCTTTTATCCCTGTGGGGGACGAGAGCGGACGGGCGTTCCTTTACAAGATGGTGGCTGTGGCTGTGGAGGAGTTTAACAGGCGGTTCAGGGGGTCGGACTGAGGGGTGGGTAGCAACACGGCAGCATTGGAGGAGGGAGGGACGTAATAGGCGAGATGGATTAGCATTACGGCATTTGCATTTTGAGAATGACAAACATTTCATTGCGGACGAGGTGCTTGGTTAGCGAAAGTTCCTTGAGAGGTCAAGGTTTTTGCTGAATGGTGCTTGGGTGCTTGGGTCGTCAGTGGTCGTCGTACTTGTTGGCCAATCAGAGGCGATGCTGACTGGAGGCTCGGCCTGACTCACCCCGGTCAGTGGGCGTACAAAGGAGGGAAGGGGCGCCTGTCTGTTGCTCTTGCCTCCAAGACCATCGCTGCGGCTTCATATTTCTCACACTTCGACAATTCTTTCTGAGGGACGCAAGAACTCGTCCTCAACCTGTCATACGACAACTCCCGGTCGTATCCAAAAACTCGACGTCGAGAAACTCATGATGGAGAACCTCTTCATCGAATCACCTCAATATCCGGTCCGGCAGACCTCGACTTTTCCCTCCAGGAGTTCACCCTTGCCAACATAGATCGTTACCGTCGATGCAGTCGCATCGAGTGATAGTAATGCTCGACGGATGAACCACGCAGCATCAGCAAGAACTGCAGATCAAGATGGATTTTCGAGGGACAGACCACGCAACATCGAAAAGAGCTGCAGTTGAAAAATATGTCTGCTGTGCAAGGCAGCAGGTGGGTATTCCTGGGAAAGCTATTACTACTACTAAATACTCCGCCCCAACATTTGTCTGACGGCGAGAGATCTGATTTTCTAGACAGGTACATGGACCTAGAGTCCGACTCACGACCGACAGCAACCTAGTTCGTTTCAGGAACCGCGACGATCAGGAGAGAGGCAACAGCGGCGGATGTCAGAGTCGACACAACACCAGTAATCAGAGCGGAGACGGCCAGCCTGGCGACATCACCACCGCGGCTGGGGGCCAGCTGCGACAGGATACCAATCTGGATACCGAGAGAGCCAATGTTGCCGAATCCACAGAGGGCGTACGTGGAAATGAGGAGCGAACGGGCCGACAAGTCGTCTTTCATCTTCTGCATCTGGTCGAAGGCAACAAACTCGTTCTGCGGGGTGGACGCGGTGTGAGCAAGGGGCCGGCAAAAATGCGCGAGCAGGAAGACTTACGGTGATGACCTTCTGGGCGATGAGGCGGGAGACCCTGAGCAGATCGCCGCCATCCTTGCCGCCGGCGCGGGGAACGCCAAGGAGGAAGGCGACGGGGTACAGGAGGTATCCGAGGATGAGGTTGAGGGTGAGATCCTTGATGTTCAGGTACGAGCCCCACCAGGTGAGGAGACCATCGACGAGGGCGACAAAGGCAAGGATACAGAGGATGGAGGCGATGATGCTGCCGCCAATCTTGATTCCGAGCCAGGCACCGTTGGCGAAGGCGTGGATGGCGTTGGCATGCTCGTGCTCATCGTCGTCGGGGATAACGACACGGCCGGCGGTCAGGGTCTCCTCCGTCTCGGGGTAGCGAAGCTTCGACATGGCCAGCGAGGCGGGGATGGACATGACACAAGACGAGACGAGAGCGCTGGGGTTGAGACCCATGCCGATGTAGACGATGAGGATGGAGCCGGAGATGGTGGCGAAACCGCAGGTCAGAATCTGGTGGATCTCGGCCTTGGTCATGTGGGGGACGAAGGGCCTGACGAGCAGAGCAGACTCGCCCTGGCCGATGAAGGGGGTGGCAGCAGCGACGACAGCCTCGGCACCGGAAACCTGGAGCATCCAGAAGATGAAGGTGGCGAACTTTCCGATGAACCACTGGAGGAAGCCGATGTAGTACAGGACCTGGACGATGGCAACGAAGAAGATAATGGGGGGGATGACGTTGACGATGAAGGACACGGTGCTGGGGTCCTTGTACGTGTCCTGGCCGAGCAGGAACATGACACCGTCCTTGGCAAAGGTGAGCAGGTTGGCGGCCATGTCGGCAATCCACTTGAAGATGTCGTAGCCGAGCTTGGTGCGCAGGACGAAGAGACCGATGATGAACTGGGCGAGCATGCCGCCGAGAACAGGGCGCCAGTTGATGTGCTTGCGGTGAGCCGAGGTGGCCCAGAAGACGGCGACGGTAACGACGAGGCCGAAGAGGGAGACGGCGCGGTTCTCACGGTTGTTGTCAGCAACTTCGGGCGAGGCCATGGCACCGATCAGAATGGCGGCAACGGTGATGACGGCGCCGAGAGGGGTACGGGCACGAGCGGGAATGCGGTCGTAGACGGCGACGGCGGTCTTCTGCCAGGTCCAGGCGATGGGACGCGAGACGTAGGAGGAGGAGACGTAGAAGAAGAAGACGCGCAGGGCGATGCAGAGCCAGAGCAGGAAGGGGATGACCCAGTTCTTGTCGTCGTGGTGGAGGACGAGAGTGGCGATCCACCAGCCGGTGAAGAAGGCAAGGAGGATGCCGTGGAAGACGGGGCGGAAGCGGCGGTAGAAGGCGCGGCCGCGGCTCACGGGCTTGGTCTGGGACGAGGTCTCGCCATCGTGAGCGACGACGCCGGCCTTGTTGGCCTCGTAGTCGGGAAGATCGGAGGAGCCGAGCTTCTGCTTCTCAATGTCGTCAAACTCAGTGCTGGCGCGAACGTGGGCAGGCCTCTCGTGCTTGTGGAGGGAGCTCTGTTCGGGGACGGTCGAGTGACCGTCGTGGGCGTAGACGACGTTGTCCTTGGGTTGGGCGTGAGCGCTGTGATGGAGGTGCTCGTGGACGTGCTGGTTCGCGGGGTCGAGGACCGGGTCCGAGTTGCGGCGCAGGTGGTCGGAGGAGATGGCGTCGGTGGCGACGGGTGGCGTGCCGGCCGTCGGCTTTTCGGTGGGAGACGACATTGTGGACAACAACGAAGTTGACAAGCTTCCAAAGGGAGGGGATGAAGAAGGGTGGACTGGAATCGACACCTCACGAACGGGACAACCGGGAGCAAAGCGGAACACGGATCGACAACGGGCCAGCAGGAGGAGAAGGCGAGAAGGGGGAGGGCGAGTCTCGTCCTTTTGTACGAGGAAAAAAAAAAACCTTCCCTCGGCCGGAGGGGAGAGGAGAGCGCGTGCGCGCGTGGGTGCGCCGCTGTGTGTGGGAGCGAGGCCCCCTCCCCCGACCGTCGATCCAGACTGCCTGCGTGGGAACCACCGACAATCGAGCCGAGCCTCGAAGGGGGTCCAACTCGAGAGCCTGGCCCCGAGTCCCACGAACCACGACAACGGTCAAGGGGTTCACCCCCGGTGTGGTGGGTGAGAGTGGATGTGGCGAGCGCCGGCCGGGTGCGATGCGAAGGAAGGCGAGCGGACGCAACGCAACCACCCAACCCGCACAAGCTTATCAGCAGCCAAGGCCTTGGGATGGGGAGGGGAGGGACCCTTGGACTTCCAATGTGGTTCAAGTGTCTTCGTTGGTTGCCGCCGTGTGGAGTGGAGCGGCAACGCGGAGCACCGAAGGGCATGGGCATGGAGCAAGGATGGGCATGGCAGCATCCATCAGTCCAAGCCAAGGCCAACCAACGGCCACGAGGAGGACAGAAGAGACCAGGCCGGGCTCTTGCCCCGGTTTGGACGCACACATTGGGCACGATGGGGATGGGAAATGGAGCAATGGGAGCCATGCACGAGCTTCTTGTTGTCAGCCATCAGGCCGATACTGACCTCTGTTGCTGTGCTCCTGGAGTCATGCCTCGACTCGTGATGGATGCCATGTGGGGGAAACCTATCTGCGGAGACGCGA
>JACAFV010000237.1:0-10580 GCA_014635975.1 Plectosphaerella sp. P0831 | reverse complement strand
TTTTTTTTTTCCCCTTCTCATATTTTAGTCCTCCCCTCCAGCTGTGCCGTACATTGCCGCAGCACACGAATCGTAATAGTGGAAAACTAACCGGAAGAACAGACAGCACAAATTCAAATCACCCTTATCCTCGGCGCATTTTCCTGACCTGACCAGGGGGAACGCACACACCCACACCCGCGGCAGCGAAGATAAGCGTCTGGCGTTTTTCCTGGGGACGCCGACAGCCCACCATGGATTAGCGGCGGCATGGCGGGTCCTCCAAGGGTGGCGAGCTAGCGGCGCGCATCCGGATATGGAAGGTTGATGGAAGAGGCGGCCCACCTCTGGTGTCGGACATGGCTTGGGGGGTGGCCAATGGGAGGATTGGCTTGGAGAGCGTCTGGGCAACCGTCCATCGGAGATGCGCGCCACACATGCAGCCACCCGGGAGACCATTGCCAATTGGTACGAGAGCATCTGATCTGTGCCACAATCTGGGGGGAGTCTGTTAGTGGCCTATCGCCGCCGTTGATGGCTTCTCGGCTTCTACTACTGGCCTGGCTCAGCTGGACTGTTTCCCCCTCTTCCCCCGGGTCCAACTTGCCCCTCGCCGCCTACCATCGCAACGCCATCATGTAATATACCAACTCAAACAAGACGATCGTCGCATTGGCAAGCTACTCCCCCCAAGCCCCCGAACATCCGGACGGCATCCTCCAGCTGCGCCTACTCGGAGTCGCCCGACACACTGTCAGAAGAAAAAGCCACAAAGATACGGAACACACAGCTTGGAGGGGTTCAAGATTACCTGCAGCTTCTCTGGCACTTCTTCCAACTGCCACAAGCCACGTCGACAGGGGTCCGTATCATCGAAGCACACCAAAGGAATCAATGGAACACACACACACACACACACACACACACACACACACACACACACACACACACACACACGAGTGAGATGCGCCAAGTCTGACCTGTTGCTGGCTGGCTGTCCTCTGGCCCTCCTCATTTGTCCCAGTCCCGATCGACCACCACGCCACCGTCATCCTGTTTGCCCGCGGATCTGGCCCAATTAACACGCCCCTCCCACGGTATACATCGTGTGTTTCTGTGGCCACTCATCCATCTTACTCTTCCCCTTCTCTCTTTCTGTCTCCAAACTGGGAGGCTCGCCCACTTCACTGCACTGCTCACCTCGCTCTCTCCCACTGCCACTCGTGATAACGCTCCCGCTCATCTCCGCGTAATGTCAATGCGGCCCAGGCCCCCCCTGTTCCCCCCTGCCTACGCCCAAGGGCGCACCCGCTCATCCAATGTCGTGTGGGGAAGGCAACCAAGAGGCGAACTCCCCCGTATCTACGCCCAATCTGGTCATCCACCGTGCCTCGCTTTCCCGGGGGGTTTTGTCTTGCTTGGGCCAAGCTCCCCAATCCCAAGCTCCCAACTGACTGGACCAGACGGGACGCACACTGCAGACGGGCGCCGGGAGACCTCCCGCTTCCCTTCCCTCCCTTGGTACATACCCCTCCCCCTCGTCGTTGCAGCTTCCCAAACCATCACAAGCTCGATCCTCCAAAAGGGGGTGTCCGTCGGTCGGCTCCGGTCCCAGTGACTCCCGAATCCTCAAATCCCCTTGGTCAATGGGCCATCGACCTCCCATCAACGCTCTTGATACTCGGCGCCCACCGGTCCTTTCTCCCCGTTTGCACCCCTTGCTTTTGTCTACTGCACCCCCCATCCCGCGATGCTGCCGCCACCTCACATGCCTTGCCTGTGATGCCTTGCCTCGCGCCCGCCCGCCTGCCGCAGACATCCAGACTAGGTCCCCCCGCTGATCGACCAAGAACCCTTTGCTGGTCCCGTCCTGCTGGTCCTGCCTCCTGCACCATCCACCCGACACACGATATTCCTCACTAGCCCAGAGGTGCCACCGTGGTCGCTTGACCACTTCCCCAGACGAGCGTCCCTCCTCCCATCCACTTCTGTCCGGGCCACATCCACTTGATACTGCATCCTTGCTCGGGCCTGGAACCTCTGCTTATCCAAATCAGCAGCAATCCGCCACACCGGGCCCCTCCTTTTTTAGGCGACGGGGCCGCAGATAAGACTGCTGCCGTGACCAGTTCCCATCGCCCAAAGCCTACGAATAAGCCTAACGCCCGGCTGGGTGCGAGCAAGCGCCGCGCAGGGCTGGTCGTACCGGTCCGACGAGCATGTGTGATCCTACATGCCGGCATCCGGCACGGCAGCACGCCTCGGCTTGGCACTCAGCTCGGTCACGGGTGAATTCAAGTCCGGGACACAGCACAGCACACACAGACAAATGGAAGTAAGGTAAGTCCAAGTGGGGGTCAATTGAAAAAGTGCATGTACCCTGAAGACTATAAACAGTGACGAGGAAACGACAAGCGTTCCCCTCGACAGGCCCGCTCAAGGGAGCGGGAAAGTAATTACAGGTGAAGATGGCGGGAGGTCACGGGTGAGGGTGGTCCCCCGCCGGGTGGTTTGTCGGAGCCGCCAGCCAGACGGTCCATGCCCGAAGCATCGCTTACAGGCACTGAGAGTAGTAGGGGTTGACGACGTTGCACTTGAGGCCGGCAGCGCACTGCGTAGGGCCCGTGAAGCCCTGACCGCCGCACTGGCCCCATTTCTGGGCCGTGGCACCGCTGACGGCGGTAGGAGCGGCGGCGGCCTTGGTGGTGGCGGGAGCAGCAGCAGCCTTGGTGGTGGTGGGAGCAGCAGCAGCCTTGGTGGTGGTGGGAGCAGCGGCAGCTTTGGAGGTTGTCACGGCAGCCTTGGAGGTCGTGGCGGCGGCGGCAGGCTTGGTGGTGGCAGCGGCAACGGGCTTGGTCGTGGCCACCGGGGTGGCCGCGGCGCGTCCCTGCCAGCTGCGGTTGCGGGAGAGCTCGTACCACCAGTTACGGAGCATCCAGCCGTCAAAGTCTGTGATCTTGTTGGCCGAGCCAGCAAGCATGACGAAGTTGGTGACGCCCGAGGGGGTCCAGTCGTAGAAGTCGTCAAGACCAAAGGTATGGCCAATCTCGTGCTGGTAGATGTGGATGTTCTCCGAGGACAGGGCGCCCATGAAGTACTCGCGGCCGACGCGCGCACCCCAGTCGCCGCCGGCACCGCCCTGGAAGCCGTCGGTCAGCCAGAGGGTCTGGTCGTAGCGGCGCGAGGCGCCGCCGGCGCAGCGGCTGTAGTCGCCGTTCTGGTTGAAGAAGCGGCCGCAGGACTCGGCGCACTGCGGGATGCCGCCGGCGTCCTTGTCGGTGTAGACGTCGTATCCGGCGGTCGAGCCCTGGAGGAGGGACTTGTCGCGGACGGCCCAGCCGGTAATCTTAACGGGGATGTTTGTGTAGGGGAAGCCGTCGAAGCCGTACAGCCACTGGAACCACTGGGCGTACGAGCGGGAGGCGGCCTCGGCGATCTGGGCGCGCTGGGCCTCGGTGACGGTTGCGCCAGACTCCCAGCGGACGCAGAGGTTGACGGTGCTACAATGCCTGTTAGTCCATGATACAAATATGCTTCCTCGCGAGGGGCACTCACCCATCAGCGGCCATCAGCTGGTCCCAGCCGTAGTTCTTGAAGCCGTACAGGCCCTGGGAATAGGTCGAGACCTGGTGATCCCAGACCTGCTTCAGGGGAGTGACGAGGTTGGAGGGAGGGGCCCAGCCGGTCTGGCGCTTCGAGGGGCGGTTGGTGACACGGCGGGCGACGCTGGTGCCTTCCTGGCCCGAGAGAGCGGCCCAGACGGATGCATCCTGGTCAGGGGAGGTGGAGATGTCGTGGCTGGCGACGGAAGCCGCGAAGGCCAGCATCGCGGCGGAAGAAAAGAAGGACTTCATGTTGAGTTTGGTGGGGTTGAAAGAGTGGATCTGTGAATGGTACAACAGAGAATAAAAAAAGAGGGTGAGGAGGAAAGAATGTGGTTGGAGAGAAGGCCTGGATCGTCTGCTTCTAGACGGTGGTCAGTTCCTTAAGTATGATCTCCTCCTTGGTGATCCTCTCCTCCTCCGGCACGATGCCGAGCCCGGGGGCCCGGCAAGGCCAGGCCATGGGATCACCCCTCGTGTTGAGCCTTGTCGACGGAAAAGGAGTGTGCAGGGGGCCTGGGGCCATCTCCACGGAGTTTTTTCTTTGACGAAGCAAATGTTCGGGTTCGCTACCCGCCCCGACCAATATGTTCCGCGCCATAAGGCTTCAAGCAGGCAGTCCGTCCGAACCCGAGCCCCAAATGGGATGACGTGCCGGGGTCATTGGCCCAGGCCCGGCCCACACGGAGGCTTGAGATGAAACGAATTGCCGGGGACAATAGGCCGATGCATGAGCATCCCCACGTTTATTGTACTCTACCTGGTAAGGTGAGGCCATGGTTCGGGGCGATCTGGCCGTCACCGGATGATCAAACCACCGGCGATCAGCCGTTATGGTTGTTGGGAAGCATAGTTGGAGAGGTTGAAAGACGGTGGAAACACTGGAAAAGTCAGTAAAGTGTAGCAACTGATCGTCACAGTTCTCACCTCCAGCGAATGTTGACAAGTGACGATGTTGGCAGCTTGTAGCAGCTTGCAACCAAAGCAGAGGTGACGTGAAGAAAATCGAACCAGGTAGCCGCGCCAATAAACCCCTATGCGCGTCGAGTTATATGACAACACATTTAGACTTGCTCAACACGCCTTGCGCGCCTGACGGAGAACTTGTTAGATGAAACGCCGGGTCTGATGAGAAGGAATATTTGGGCTTGGCATCTGCACACAACAGCCGGGGTGATACACCCCATATGCCTGCCTTTCAGTGTGACATCGGAAATGAGGCTCCTTTCGGACGGGTCGTGTTCATATAGCCTTGTCACGTGTTTTGGGCATGCTTACTCATCTACTCCTCGTTCCAATATCACGGCCAAACTGCTCCCGTCTCAGTAACCACCATTCAATCCGAAGCAACCTGTACTCGTCCGCATGGCACTCGAGCTCGACCTCCAGCCTTGCCGTCAAGCAGAATGCAATCAACACAAAGATGGACCAATAAATCAATCTCAACCTCGATCAGGCTGCCCATGCCACCATCCTGCCACGGTTGCATCGTCGTCAAGAGGCAAGGCAAGGCGAAGCGCAAGCGCGGCCTTCGCGGAGCTCCCGAATTGTACCGAAGCCGAGCGCTCCCCCTTTTAGGCCTTGCCCCCTGTCACTTGTGCCGGGGCCTCACCCTGCCCGCCGTCTCCGAGAGTGGATCTCGAAACCCCGCCGATGCCGCGTCGGGGACCGCTCCGAGACGGGGCTACGCCACTCAAATCATCAAGACGTCCAGTCTATAATGCATGAGCTCACAGCCAGGTCTGACGGCAGTCCATTTCTTCCGCCAATGTGCCGACGTCTACATCGCCGCCTCTCCTAGATGCGGCACTTCAAGTTCGTCCTGCGAGCACCCGAGGCCGCCGGGTGGACTACTTTGGCTTCAAGATTCGCGTGTGTGCAAGCCGGAATCGCAAATTTACCGTCAAGATCCAGCTCCGGCAGTTGTTCTCGAATCGATAGGAAGGAAAAGCCAACGCACGACACTCATTGAGCTCCGGAGTCAATCAGAAGACGGTGCCGCCCCATTACAAGGTCGTCGACTATGGGTTGCCCTCTACGCTCGTCCCGCTGGCACGACGAGTTCTCTCCTTGACGAGCTCATGTACAAACCGACACCCTTGCCCCCAGAACCCAAGCGCTGGTCCCGCCGCGCCGCTCCCGAGCCCGAGCCCAGCATGACCACGGTTGAAACTGCCTGTGTTACCTCTGCATCCTCTGCATGCACTCGGTTGGCATCCTCGGTCTTCTGGACGGACAACGACGGGTATGGCAGGGGCCAAGGTACAGAATCTTGCTGAGACACCGGATCAGGGGGTAGTATCCTCCGCCGTCGATGATTCCAGCGACCTCTTCGTCACAAAGTACGGGATCTTCAGGTATGCATGTCTTGACGACAGCCAATATGTGCGAGTGTCTTACATCCCGCCAGGGAAGGGGACTAAATGCTGGCCGCCTACAGACAAAAACCAATGATCGAAACCGCAATAATGGCGGCGGAGCTACCAGAGCAGTTCACTTGGCGTTTGTGAGCATCGGTTTCACCTCACGTGATGCTCCCAACTACCAAACAGGCTGCCACTTTACGTGGTCAACAGCCTACCAATTGCCAGGCCGATCCTCTTTGGTGGTTGCAACTGCCGGAAATGGTGGTGTCGTCCCCTGAGACATGCTTGGCTAAGGCCGAACCCTCACGTCATCTGGTGGCGACTTCTCCGCATTTCGTCCTGCGAATGTGCCGAACATCATCGGAGTCCATCCCGGCGATCCAATCAAATGGCGACATTCACGTTGCATTCTCCGTTTTTCTCAGAGTTTGACCATGAAATGCCATCTTTGGTGAGCTTACAAGCTTGATGCCAGCCACTATACATGCCACATCGGTTTCTTGTCCTCGATATCTCACATCAGGCATCGTCATCCTTCATCAACACTTCCAGCCCTGAAGCAAAAAAGAAACCGAAACCGAGTGTGTTCATACGTCTTACTCAATATCAAGTCCCACTCATCATTCAGACTACAACGGTCGCCGCTATGGGAAGGTCAAGGAATGACTCGGAGCGGCAGATGTTGGGCGAGCATCAAAGCGGGTGCTGTCCCACGACACCTGCCTGGTCGTCGTCGAGCACAGAACAACAATCACTACGAGTCAACAAACATCAGGCGCATGCGCCATCACATGGTCGCCCAGGCTCACAACCTCAGATCCTGCCCACGACGTCAAGGTCGTCGGGCGACGACCTGCGCCAATCACCCTCTTCCTCAACCACCCAGCCATCCGTCGGCGCATCAGAGCGCAAGTCTAAGCTCCGCCTACGAAACCGCGAGGCGGCGCAAAAGTGTCGGAAACGAAAGCAGCGCGGCATTCAGGAGTTGCAGAACCAGGAAGTCGCCATCGAGGCCCTGCACGACTCGCTGCTCACCGAAGCATCGCAGCTGCAGCAAGAGGTCCTGGTGCTCAAGAACATGGTCCTCAATCATGGGGGCTGCAAATGCGACTTCATCGAAGACTACATCCAGGGGGCGGCATCGAACCTGGTTCACCAGGAGGGTGGGTGTCGCGATGTCAACTTTTCAGCCGTCGAGGACGGGGGTGGCCACATTAAGGTCGAGCCCGGGACGGCAGACCAGGGGTACTTCATACCAGAAGAATATTCTCTAGAAAGTGGTCAAGGGAATGAGCTGGGCTTGCAACAACAGTATGACAACGCTAGGGGTCCAGGCGCGGCGGGGATGGGCATGTCGCCGCTCGCCCTTCAAGGATGGCCCACGCATCATCTTGGTCTACGGTCGTAATTATTTGTTGTTCGGGAGTTGGTCCAATGACTCGGCCAATTAGTTTGTAACTATTCACGAGGCGGGCTAGCACAGCCTGTTAATTGCTACAGAAGCAAGAGGTTATGGGTCAGGCATGTAGGCCAGCCATAATGTCAAGAGGTTCAGTCAATAGGCAGCTCAACAGACAGGGAGCACCCTCTCCAACACCAGAAGCATCCGAATCAGAGTACGAAGTTCTACAGTTTTTCGGGCTACGGTAGCGATATCCCATTAATTATGATTTCAACCCTATCGACCAAACATCAACTTAACCAGCGCGTTAGTACCTATGATAGCCTCTGGATAACGCCGACAACTCCTCAAAAACCACACCTCCCCAGCTTGTTCTTCCCTAGACGCTGGAGAATCCCGGATTAACCCCTCCCATCTCAACACCCGCCGGCACCGTGTTGATGCTCAACCACCCACCCACAGTCGCAACAATAGCCACCACAAGCTGCATCCCAAACATGAGAATAAGTCTCGTCGCAAACGTCCCCGAGATAGGATCCAAACTTGCATACGGCGTAAACGAGTACGTCAGGCTGTGACCCAACCGAATCAGCTGGAAGGGCAGCGCGGCACAGGCCGCCATGAGGAGGTACTTTGCCGCGTAAAAGTTCGGATGCGGCTTGAGCTTCATCACGCGCTTTCCGGTCGTCCAGATCCAGCCGCCCAGGCCAAGATCATGGCGAAGAGCATGAGGCAGTTGCCGATATGGTTGAGGTTCTCGTTGGCGACTCCGCCGGCGCCGGTGGCGCTCGGGGCGCCGCCGTAGGTTGCGAGACCGATTCCGGCTGTCATGGCGATGTGCATCACGCCCAGCATGATCTTTTCGACCCATCGCTTCGGAGGGAGGGGGAGGAGGATGTTGCTGTGGAGGGAGTGGTTAGATGCTTGTCTCATCAAGGCTGAAGGAGGGGGCTCTTACACTTCGTAGACCATGCCAATCAGCGTCAGTGACAGACAGGCAATGCTGCCCGCGTTCGTCATGATGGCGACGGTGTTGGGAAGTTCAGGCTCATTCCGCTTGGCGACTTGCCAGGCGTCCGAGACGAAGCGCAGGGGGAAGTAGGAGATGAAGATGGGCCAGCACACCATGCCCGTCTTTCCGTGCTTCCAGGTGATCCAGATGACTGGGAAGAAGAGGATGGAATAGATAACGAGATCGGCGATGGCGAGGTTCACCTTGGCCGCCGACGGTGGCGGCGGCATGACAAAGTCAGCGGGCGTCATGGCGGGCGATTTGGGGGTCGTGTGATTTGCACTTTTCGGAAGTGATGGAAAAGTGACTTGAATGGATTTGAACGCCACTACACCGAGCGAGATGGCTCTGTGATGGTATGTTTATATGTCAGATGGTGACACGTCTGGTGTAAGTCCGCCTTGCGGAAGCGAGACCGAAACCGAAGCGGGAGGGTCTTGACTCGCTGTCTCCCGTGCTATCCGGACCACATCACCATGCGATCGGCACCTTTTCGGATGCAAAATCTACAAATCAACGCCGAGAAGCTTTCAATAGCACATGTAGGGAAGAAATCGTTGTTTCAAAGATAATAGCTCGTATTGTCATTTCGACTCATGCGTAAAAAGTGCTGAGGACTATCTGCCGCAGATTACAACGGGTATTCCAATTCTTGGCACGACGGTTTAGAGCCGACCGAGCCAGCCTAGAAAAGCGCCTTAAGGAAGCGCTTCCACTTGGGTAGGGTTGCCATGTGGGCGCGATGGGCGTGGATCTCCTCCCAATCCAGCTCGCGACGGCCGGTATCAACATCCATCTGCGCCGTCCTCAGCCATCCCGTGCGCTTCCACAGGAAGCCGCCCGCCCAGAAAGCCATGACGATGGGCAGAGCCAGGTACGACTTGAAGAAACCAGCGGCGTCGTTCAGCTCCGAGGTTCCAGGAGGCGCAATAGCAGTGTAGAATTGGGCAGCCAGAACGATGAAGCAAAGGAAGATGCCGAGCCACGATCCGTACACACCACCGACGGCGTGGAAGGGGATCTCATCGACGGTGTGTCCGTGATAGGCCCAAGCCTTGCGGAAACGAATGTGAGCCAGGCAGATGGAGCCCCAGGTGAAGATGGCGGCGAGACCGGACAGGGCCAGCAGCCAGTCAAACACCTCGGGTCCGGCAGCCGCCAGGTTAACGTACGCCAGGGGTCCGAATGCAATGATAGCAAGGACGGAGAACAAGGGGCGACCGGAACGATCAATGTAGGTGAAGATCTTGGGAGCGTAGCCCTGCTGCGCGAGGGCAGTGAGGGTGCGCGAGCCGCCGTAAACGCCGGACACGCCGATGGACAGAACCGACACGAGGATGATGAAGTTCATGAAGTGGTCGAATCCGTCCAGGCCCGCATAGAGTCCGACAAGCACAAAGGGAGATGCCTTGACGTCCGAGTAGGCCTGCTCCGAGATGAGGGAGGGGTCGTTGGAAGGGATGAGGAGTCCCACGAAGAACAGGCCCAGGATGTAGAAGAGGGTGATACGCCAGAAGACCTGCTTGATGGCGCCGGGCAGGTTCTTCACAGGGTTCTGCGACTCCGCTGCCGCAAGGCCCACGAGTTCAGTCCCGGAAAAGGAGAAGGCAGCCGTGACGAAGACTGAACAGAAGCCCTTGAATCCGTTACGGAAGGCTCCTGGGTCGTACCACAGTCGCGCTCCGTAGTATTCGCTGTAACGGCCAGACGAAGGGCCGCCGCCGAGAACCAGCACAAG
Source organism: Plectosphaerella sp. P0831 (assembly GCA_014635975.1). Lineage (NCBI taxonomy): Eukaryota > Fungi > Ascomycota > Sordariomycetes > Glomerellales > Plectosphaerellaceae > Plectosphaerella > Plectosphaerella sp. P0831. The sequence goes on along the minus strand of JACAFV010000237.1, from coordinate 481 downwards.
CGCGATAATCATGAAGATGACGATCGCCGCAAGTTTGAGCAGCGACGACCAAAACTCCTCTTCGGCGTATCCGATACTACCGAAAACGTTGACGATGATGATAGCCACGAGGAAGACGGTAATCCACGCGGCGACACTGATTCGATCGTTCCAGTATGCGACGACCAGGCCACAGACGGTGAGTTCTAGTGGTAGAACGACAGCCCATTGAAACACATAGTTCCAGCCCATGGCGAAACCCCACGAGGGGTCGATGAAGCGAGTCGAGTACGTGTAGAAGCCACCGGAAACGGGATACATGACGGCCAATTCACCGAGGGCGAACACTGGGAGGCAAGGGTCCGTCAGTAAGTGAAGCGAACCAGGCACATGGTCGGCCCCAGAGGTGCGGCTGAAGAAGTGGAGACTCACCGACGTTGAAGATCATGATACCGACAATGAGGAAGCAGATGAACAGCGAAGCAGGGCCCTATCGCAACTA
>JACAFV010000236.1:0-29648 GCA_014635975.1 Plectosphaerella sp. P0831 | reverse complement strand
GGGGGGGGGGGTTCTGTTTCGCCCCAGCGACTTTCTTGCCAGATTAGCTTTCGGGAGGCTTCCTCGTGGTGGGCAAGATGGCGGCGGACGGGCACGCGGCTGGTCTCGGACGTGTCGCCAAGATCTAGGGGTCCGTCTGCTGTCTGCTCTTGCAAAGGTGCAAAGGAATCATGTTAACGGGCTTCTAGCCTCCCCTGGGAGTCAGGACGCGGGCATCGGGGCGTTCTAGTCAACGATCCGAGAAAGCCACAACGTTTTTCCGGTGCGCGGGCGCCGCGTGGACACGGGATGGGTTTTGGGAGTGGCGTTCGGATGAGGGGTGGCTTCTGCGATGTGGGTACATTTTTGGAAGGCCACTTTGCGAGATGGGGAAAGCAGAGCACATCGTCGACCCAAGGATACGGGTGAGCAATCGTTTATCAAGCCTGCTCATCTGCTCATCTACCGCCATCGACTCCATCGTCTCCATCCAGCTCCATATCAAAACCAGGGACCAGGGGACCCCAAGAGCCAAGATGCCTTGGGCAGACCATCGATGGCACTGGCCACGTGAGAGACGCGATGGAAAAGATCGATCAGAAATCAGGTTTGTTGAAAGAGGGGGGACCCTCCCGACTCCCGTTCAGTAGCACCAGTTGACAAGGGGCGAGCTTCAGCGCCTGAGCGTACCTAAGACCATTTGCGAGCTGCTGGACAGATCCAGCCAAGCTCGACCCCCCTTTTTTTCTTCTCCCCCTAACCCACGGACTTCCTTCTCGCACAGTGGACACTCACTGGACAGTTGTCTAGTACAAACTCCTTGCTCCCAAGCGGTGTTTCGTTTCTGCGTCGCCTCAGCTGGCCCAAGCACGCACTGTTCGGTAGCTTCCGGGACTATCCCGGCACCTCAATGTGGCAAATCGACCGTCCTGCCGTTTCACAGCGAACAACAAATCCGCTCGCAAGTCTCAGGAACCCGCGCTGGTGGTGGTCAGCACGCGCTCACCCAGGCTGGGACGGCGCCCCCCCGGGCTTTGCACCGATGCGGAGCGCCACCCCGGAGCCCCGGGCCTCTGGCGATCATTGCGGGTGATGCCAGGCATGGACACCCCCCAGGCCGGCACTATCGAGGGCGATCACCTCAGGGGGGATCCGCCTCACAACCCAGGATATCCCCAGCCTTTGTGCGGAGCCCCCAAGAAGCCGGACGACGGTGGTATTCATGCCACCAGAGACCGGCAGACTCGTAGGTCGGAAAGAGATTGCCATGAGCGTGTCGATCGCGAGGCAGCAGCCATTCGGGCCTTGAGTTGGGCTCCTCGACCCCTGGCGAGCTCATCTCGGGCTGGGGGTCTTGGGGGTGCTAAGAGAGTCATGTCCGTTGATAGACAGGCACACCAGGGCCGCTTTTCGTCCCGGGCTCGCCGTGCGTGCCTCGTCTCGTGCAGCACAGTGGCAGCACTTATCCGGCATAGGCAGCGGCTCTCTCACCTTTCGCCTTCACCGATGATTCGCCGCGCTGTTTCACCTTGGTCTGCAAGGGAACCGCTGCGACCTGATCTTACCCGCGCCGTCTGAGCCTCGAGAACCCACATCATGTCCTGCTTGGCCTGCGTCTTAAGAGAACCGTCGGCCGCTGCGCCGCGCATGCATGGCCCCGGTTCCTGGTCCTCTCCCTCGACCATCCCGAAACTGGTTCCTCCTACATACCTGGACGTCTTTTCTTTTTCCTTCCCGCCCGCCCCCATATCCTCCCCCAACCCATCCGGGGCACAAAACCACATCTCCTGGGCACGAATCTCTCCCACCTTACTCCGCCATCCGCCACGCCCGTCTCGACAATGATCACTCTGTTGCCGGACCGCTTCGTGCTGGAGGAGGTTACGCGGTATGACCTCATGCTGGCGTCGATGGCCTGGGGGTTCACCCTGGGCATCGGCTGGCTGACGACATGGTCGGCTGTCAAGCAGAGTATGGGTATCTGGAAACGACGCAACTGGGGCATCCTGCGAAACGCCTACTTCTGGATGATCTGGTTGGAAATCTCCGTCTGTCTCGGCTTCGGCGTCACATGTTTTCTGTACATCCTGGGCATCATCCCGCCGAGGTAAGTGGGACGGGATATCATGGCATCCTATGGCTGTCCGTCGTACTGATTCTTTGAGTACATAGCTTCGCCTTTTACTTTTGCATCCGTAAGTACATCGCTTCCAGGTGGACCATACCCAAAACTGACCCATATCAGTCACCCTCTGGGCATTACAGGTTCAGTTCCTGCTACAGATCATCATCAATCGATGCACCATCCTCATCACCGACCACGTGTGGGCCTGGCGTCTCAAGATGGGTGTCGCCGCCATCATCACCCTCATCAACATCTCCGTCTATTGCATCTGGGTCCCGGCTAGGCTACAGATCAGTGACCGATATATCCACATCAACGAGTACTGGGACCGGTGCGAGAAGATCATTTACCTGATCATTGACGCCGGTCTCAACTTTTACTTCATCCGCATCGTGCAGCAAAATCTCGTTCAGCACGGCCTGACCAAGTACCGCGGCCTCGTCCGCTTCAATGTGTTCATCATCTCCTTCTCCCTGGCCATGGACGTCCTGATCATCGGCATGATGAGCCTGGACAACACCTTTGTGTAAGTCCCTGCCATGCATCTCCCGGAAAGTCCTGCATTCTGACATGCCCCTTCATAGCTACATGCAGTTCCACCCCCTTGCCTACATCGTCAAGCTCAAGATCGAGCTCTCCATGGCCGAACTCATCGCAAAGATCGCCAAGAACCGCGACCCGAACCATTTAGGCGGCGCAGGCCGCGACTTTTACGCAAAATCCGGATCAAATGGCGGCTCCCAAAGCGTTGGCACCGTTCTCGGTGGCGGTCCCAAGAACAGAGTCTGGGCAACAGCAACAACCACGGTGGAGTTGAAGACCATGGACGCGCGAGGAAAGGAACATCAGCGCACAGGCACGACAGCGTTCGCGCACAGCGACACAGATACACTCATCGACCCTGGCTCGTCCTTCTCAGGATCTGGGCCGGCCATCGCAGACCGCAGCCGGGATCTGGAGCAAGGAATCCCACCGCCAGGGCACATGGCGGCCGATCGGAAAGACTTTGGCTCCGTCAGCAGCTTCAACTCGGGCAGCGAGAGGATATGAAGCTGCCAAAGCCCCATGATTCACCATTTCACAAATGTATTTTCCTCATCGTTTTCATTTCAAGGCCAGCGGGAGTTCAGGACTAGCGAGATCAGTCATCTCAATGACGGCGTTTTTGGGCGTCCTTCGATCCAGGGTCTCTCTGCCGCTCTCGCATGAGACGGACCCTGCAAAAATCAGTAATTTGTCGCCTTCTTATTTTTATCAGACAAACCGACCGCCGCGTGCGAGGCACTTGGCGAGTTCGGACGAGGCTTGTCTCGAATCAGGATACCCCCCCCAAAGCACACACGGAATTGGAGGTTGGAGGTTAGCCATTTAGCACCACGCGCGATCGGGAGCATCGCCATGTGGGCATTATATCAGAGATAGCTATAGCATGGGGCCCCTTTGCAATGCGATGGCCTAGACAACTTTAACAAATGGGCCGCTCTCTCCACCTGGCGTGTTCCGAATAGGGGCACAAGGGCAACCCTGACACTGCCGATCGGCGATGACGCCACGAGTGAGGGATGTGCGACCTAACCGTGTTGGTACTAGCAGCTTCATGATCGAGGCTGAGGTAATCGGGGTCCGACGAAGTCCGCCCTCATCACGAAACCTCCGATGCTGATAAATTCAACCCACCTCGTTGCAGGCGATACGCGGAAGTCGCCCTGCACAAAAGGTCCTTCGTGGGACCCTCAAGTACATAAGATGGAGGGGGCAATCCTCTCCACTCTTCATTCCGCCCTCGTGCGAGAACATCCACAACTCACACAATGACCATCACAATCGTAAAGCCTATCCTCATCTCCGGGGCAGGCATCTCCTCGCTGCTGCTCGCCCAGTCGCTGCGTCACGCCAAGATCCCCTTCCTGATCTTCGAGCGCGATGCCTCCTTCTCCTTCCGCGCTCAGGGCTACCGNCCTCCGCCTCTCCACCGAAGGTCTCGATGCCATCGAGTCGGTTCTCGATGCCGAATCGTGGGCGCGCTTCTGGGACAGCTGCGGAAAGACGGCCAACAGCGGTAGCGTCGTCTACTACGACGCCCTCACAGGTTCCGGCAGTGACAACGGCATCCCCGAGAACCTCACCTCACGCGGCGGCAAGATCGTCGGCGTCGCGCGCGGTGTCATGCGCCAGGCCTTTGCCGAGGGCTGCGAGGAGCAGATCCTCTGGTCGCACCACGTAACCGGCTATGAACTGACGCCCGACGGCGTCCGTGCCATCTTTGCCGACGGATCACGATCGGTGGAAGGGTCGATGCTCGTTGCCGGCGATGGCATCTACTCAAAGGTTGCGAAGCAAGTGTCGGGCGGCAAGCTCAAGGTCTTCGACACGGGCGCGCGGGGCATTCACGGTGAGGCGCCGACAACAGCCTTCAAAGGTCTTGGCGAGGGTGTCTTCCGCTTACGCGATGATTCACGCCCCAGCGGTGCCGTCTTCGTCATGACGAACGTCCGCCCCAATGATATGAACAACCCCGACGTGAAGTTTGGATGGACAATGGGCGGCCAACCTGGCGCTGTCAAGGCCCCCAACGACGACTACAGCATCGTCGGCCCCCAAGCCGCGCAGATTGCAAAGTCGTTGACGGCAAACTGGCACCCCCGCTTCAAGCCGCTCTTTGACGAAATGGTCGAGACCGAGGCCGCCTTTTGGAAGATCACCTGCTCGTCTCCGTCGGGCGTTCCCGAGTGGCCCAACGAGCCTCGCGTCACCGTCATCGGTGATGCTGTTCATTCGATGACTCCAGCGGGAGGTATTGGCGCCAACACGGCCGTAAGAGACTCTGCTTTGCTGGGCCGGCTGCTCCGCGAGGCTGGTGGGTATGCAGACGGCGTCACTGCCGCTTACGAAAAGGAGATGAGGGTGTATGGAAGCGAGGCCGTCAACCAGAGCTACACCATGGCTGCCAGTGGCTTCGGCATCAACATTGACGAGGAGACGACACCGACGGTGTGATGTGTTAATGATTGAGGGAGTGCTACATGCGGTATTAGCGGGATCATAGCAAGGTGCAACGCAACTTGCAGTCACTGTCATCGGCAAGCAGAGTATTCGTGGAGTATGTGCAAGAAACGTATTCCATTAATCAATTATGATGCGAAAATCAAATGGGTATAGAAACTCGCCAACAAGTACCAAATTCGTTGCATCACCGCGGCGGGGAGTGTCCGTAGATCTCGACGCCGCTGTCGGTGGAGCTCCGACTGCCCTCTTCAGGATGTTCCAACAGCTCAAACTCGGTCGGAGCCTCGCCCTGGGGATATTTGGGAGGACTAGGGGGCACCTCCTCGTAAATCGGGGGCACCTCTTCGTCCCAGCTCATGCCCAGACCTGGGTCGTCGGTGACGATGATGTTGTGCTTCATTCGAAGGACTCGGGCATCGCTCGTGGGCTGCCCGGAATGGGGCTGTTCGTTGGAGGCAAACTCCTTGAGAAGAAGAAGCTCGACATAGAGCGTATGTGTGACCGTGGTACCGTCCTTGGCGAGGAAATCGCAGGCGTACCCACCAACTTCCCTTGGGTGTTGCCGTGCGATGGCATAGTCAAACTCGAACTGCACACTCGAGTCCATCCAGCTGTAGTCGGCTTTCCAACCCGAGTAAAGAACGCTGTCGCCAATGTTGCGCTTCTCTTTGCGCAGGTATGCCTTGTTCGGCTCGTCGGCTGGCGCATGCTTGGAGCAGGCCGGGGCGATTGTCTGGCAGACTTCCTCCAGCCGCCAGGTCGCCTTTTTCAGTTTCCACGTTTCGATCCCATCATCCACGCGAGAGACAAGCCCATCGATTCGAAGATGGACGCCATGCTTACCCTGGGGGTAGATGACGCGGTTGAGAAACATGCTGACGGTGATGTTGGTCGGGGGGAAGACGCGCTGCGATTGGTGTTCTGGGTCGGCCATGACCAGTGTGCGCTTCACAGGTATGCGCCTCGCAAAGCTGACGGGGACACCCTGGAAGACTGACTGTGCTTTAAATTCGTAGGAGATGCTCAGCAGGTTGTTGTCGACAGTCGCGGGAAGGTTGCCATTCAGCAGCGTCGAGAAGGGATATGCATGCTTTCCGACGCCGACACTGGTAGGTTGGGGCACGAGCAACCACTTGTTGAGCAGGGTGACTTGGCTAATGCAGTCGGTACAGTCTTTGTGGAAGGGCTTCTTTCGCTGGATGCGGAGCTCCAAGACGGCTTCGAAGCTGTCAATATCGAGGGCCTCTTCGGCATTGAGAAACATCTGGCCGGTGATCAATGCCCCAGCGCAGTTGGCGGGATCGCCGAAGAATAGGACGGGGGGGGTTTCGACGCTCCAGCTGATGGAGACTTGGGGCGGAGGTCGGATGCTGAGCTTCCTGCGGGTACGCCCGAACGGGGAAAATGTGCGCCCAATCTTGTTCTCCTTCTTCTTCTTTCCCAGGGACAGGTCGTCGTCCGAGGCATTGGGCGACACGCCAGCACCCGACAGCCGTCGTCCCTGCGGAGTATTCACGAGGTCGCCGACAAACCGGGCGGCCGACCCCACGGTGATGACGGGGCCCATGTTTGCGAGGTGTTGGGACGTTGCGGGGTGTGTTGTGTAGGCGTCATGGAGGGAGGGGGTGTGAGGGGGCGTCGGTCGCTTCTTGTGTTGTTGTCTGCTGGGCGCCAAGGTTGTTGGATGTCTTGAAGATCTTGAGCCAGGAGTGAAGTGAAGTGCCACGGCAAGAGGGCGACTTTGGGGTCTTTATGGTTTGCTGATCGGAGAGGCAGGTGACAGTCTTCTTGGCTAGATTGACCCAGGAACTGCAGTCATCAGTGGAGGTGTCCAGGTACAGGGCAGGCCGGTTGGCGCATGTACTGCGTGATGCGACCCACCCCTCACCCCGGAGCTGCGCCTTGAGGTGCAGGCCGGCCTAGAACCCACCCCGACCGATGGGATGGCGAGGATCTGGCGAGTCAACGATGGCCGCCCTATCCGGACTGAGGAGGCGAAGCGGCGGGCGTCTGTCACCTGACATGCCTATCGGGGTTAACCGAGGCGAGGGGGCTGAAAGGACAGCAAAAAGGATAAATGTTGATGGGCAAAAGAGACCGAGGAGAAAGGCCAGGCGAGCAGGGGAAACGAGGATAGAGGGCAGCAGCAGCAGCGGTCGGTCAGGCGTGCGCTGGCGGGGGGTTGTCCAATGATCGATGGCGACAAGATGATGCCGAGAGATGGACGGCGAAATTGACAACGGCCAGCCAACCCTACCACGCCGAAGATTGATCAGACCAGACCGTACTGGGGCGCCGAGACTCGGTCGCAGGACAGGACCGGCGTGTATCGGTGACGGCTCAGATGCCACAGGGTGACTGACTGTCAGTGACAGACTGACTCCTCGGTGTTTGTGGCCGCAATATGGATCTCCGGCCCCGTTTGTTCACCCGCCGCCCGGCGCCGCGGCGGCGCATGGGGCCAGGTCGCCGAGGAAAGTCGTGGCTGTGCGGCTGCGAGTTCGCGGTGCCGAGACTTCAGGCGCATTTCGATGGGTGTGCCGGACATTGCGGAATGAGTCTTGTGTCTTGGAATCGTTGGCGTCTGGTCACGAGGAAGAGTCAGCATCGATTTCGCGGATTCGTGGTGAGGCATTTGACGGGGCAGCCTGGAAGACAGGGAAGGCAATGACTGCCAGGTGCAGTGGAGAAGAACCTGGATTGACGGCAAGATGGGACCGACTCCGAGGCCCCCGATTTCCAAGCTTTCGGCCAAGACGGACATGCTCTGATCAGTCACTGACGGACGGGTCTGATTTTTCTCGGTACGAGCCTGAGGACACTGGAGCCTGAGTGGAGTTTCTCCAGTCGCTGCTTCCTTGTCCTCGCCAGTCTGTGCCTTCCCGGATGAAATGATACGAGCAGTCGGGCCGCTAGATTTTTTGGCACCTGCCCGAGCTCAATCGTCGGGATGGGAACCTTGCTATGACGGGTTATTTTTGGAGTCCAAGGGGGAAGAAGCTGCGATGGATGTTCCTTCCATCCATCAGACTCGACTCCTCGGGAAGGAACTCGTGCCTGCCCCTGACACCCAAGTGCCGGGTCGAAGGTCGGTCAATGGAGTGGAAGGCGCAAACACGCGTGCTGGGCTGCAAGTGCCCCAATTGAACGCTGTGATGATTCCATTTCTTGGGTTTCCTGCGCCGTCGCCGAATGACATGACCAGACATTCCAGTGTCGCGTCATACTCCCGCCAAGCTTCAATTGATGACAGGAGAAAATACGATGACAGAAGAAAAAAAAGTCCATCCGCCCTGACTGACTTGCATGAGAAGCGAGCTTGGCAATGCTGCTCTCTCACCACCACCCTGAATGGTGCCCCGCCGTCGGCCCTGTGAACCGAGACAGATTGCAGATCGTTAGTCGTCCACCCACCTGCCACCCTCCACCTCAAACCCCTACTCCCCATCACATCGCGCGACCGACCACCTCGGGTGAGAAAACCAACAAACTGACTCCGTTGATGCTAGCAATGGCTGTACAGGGTATTCTTCAAGAGACCACCGCCCTCCGTTTTGATACCGACCTCCCAACCGTCCGTCCGTCCGTCCCCCAGGGTGCAATGGCAGCCTTCTTCCAGTACCTTAACATTCCGCCCTCCACCCGCAGTGTGTATACGCCGGTCCCCGAATCGGGAGCCCTCTGCCTCGTCGACCGGCCCTCCGCTGTCTCGCCTCTTTCCCCTCGCCTCGCCGTTTCGGTTTCGCTTGCGCCCCCAAAGTTCGAGGAATGCGCGCATCGGGCCGCCGGCATCACCCGTCCACCGAAAGACCAGTGCCCAATACCTGGCTGAGGAAGGTCACGACATCGTCCATTCCTGAAGGGTAGTTGAACCAGTGCCCTCCGTCGGGGTATTCTTTCCATGTGACCTTGGCGCTGTAGGTCTGCAGCTGGTCCCGGAGATTCCGGCCCCATCCGATGAGGGCGAGGGGGTCGTCGATGCTGTGCTCGAGGAGTATGGGCGTATTCCGAATCACCTCGTCGCTCTCGGGTACGTCTTCGAGGCTGAGCACCTCTCTCGTCTCGGCCACGGTGCCGCCGGGGAAGGGCATGCGACTCGAAAAGGCCATCAACCCGCCTAATCTCTTGCTGCCCGGTGCTGGCGCAGGCGCGCCGGGTACCACGTTGACGATGTTGAGGTTGAGGAGGGTGTGCACGATGGTTGAGCCACCCTGATCGAAGCCGGCGAGAACGATCTTGTCCCATCGACCACCAAGGAGCTCGGCCTCGCCCTTGACGATGCGCCGCATGCTGCCGACGCTCTCCCGGAGGCCCTCTGCCTGGATCCCTTCCCGGTCGCTGAAGTCGCGCGTATTCCAAACGTCAAACCACTGGCTCCATCGTTCGGGTGGTGACGATGCGACGGGCCGCAGCTCGGATTGTGGAAAGACCCATCGGAACGAGGGGAAGGTGTCTGGCAGCGACCGCAGACGGCTTGTGACGGCGCCCTGGATCATGTCGGCGAAGAGGATGGCCGTGTCGCCGCGGCCGTGGAGGAAGACGACGGTATGCGTGTGCTCCGACTGAGGAGGGATCACGACCATTCGGAGGTCCATTGTTGCTCTGGTTAGAGGCCCCCCGCCACCGTCCACCCACAGTTACGGAGCTTTTGAGGGAAGCGCAAGGCTTGCTGCTGTTGGTGCTGCTGGTGCAGATGCGCGTCGTATCGTGTTGCCGATCCCGGAGCTCCGCTGCTGCCGACCTGTTCACCGCGCGATGGTTGCTTGTCGGAGTGTTTGACATGCGACGACGTGCCGGCAGTTGTCCGTCTGTTTGTCCGTCCGTCCGTTGTCGTTGTGCCGATTCGTCAGGTGTGTGGTGGTGCTTTACGTTCGTGGGGAAAGTATTTGGGTTGACTTGGGGCTTTGGGCTGTCGGCGCAAAAAAAGAACGGAGTCGAGGCCGCCTGACCCCCCCTTCGAAAAGACGTAAAAATAGAGACAGACGAGGTTTGTGGAGCGAGGTTAAGATTGCAGGCAAACGGTTTCACCAGCAGGTCCAGCAGTACGCCTCCGTACTATACGAGGGACAAAGGCGTGGGGGGGCTGTCGGGGATCAAATGAGTAAGGGCATATGCGCAGGACGGACGGGCACTGGCAGCCCGGCCCAGCCCCGAACGGTCTGGAACCTCGCCGGCCCTTGGAAGGGCTCGACAGATGCACAACATTGTTAGGCACCAATCCGACGCCACGTGGTGCGACCGGCTTCAGAAGCGCGCGAGGGAGACCTTGGAGGGCGATAAGAGGACCCGGCTATAGCAAAGGGCTGCTAGGGGGGACACGAGACGGGACTGTGAGGGGTGCTGGGGTTGGGGCCAAGGGCGCGGATGAGCTGGACTTTGCGAACCTCGGAAACAAAGTTCGTGTCTGTCAAGACTAGATGGCAGACGGAAACGATCGCCATGCCGGACTGTCTCGGGCCACCACCGGCGTTTCCCGCGCAAATTACAAGCCAAGGTCGGGCAGACAGACAGGCACTTGACAGGGTAGGGTAGGGCAGGCTGGCAGGCTGGCAGGCTGGCAGGCTGGCACACGACACTGACACGGGGAATAAGCATCCGCCCGGGCCTGCCTTGTCTCTGCCGTGCCGCGCCTCGGCGCAAGACCGGACGCGTACAGACTGGAGGGGGGGAAACACGGCAAGGGACTGAGGTGATTAAGGGGTCGCCGCCACGCAAGCCGCAACCGATCGCCAGCTGACATGCGTGACAGAAGTCAGTTCAGACTCCCATCCCACGAAAACCCGCAGAAAAGATCAGTCGATCAAACTGGCCCGCTACCTTGGGGATGCGACGGCGGGCCGTCCCCGAAGTGGGTGCCGCGGAGGGGGTCCCTCCAGCTGCCGGCGTTCGATGTTTGAAGGGGGAGAGAAGATGCGCCACGAGGTAGGATGTGGCGGTAGTAAGAGTGAAGATGACGGGCAGAGATGCGCCACGGTCACGTCGAGCAGAATCGGCGACGAGGCAAGCTGTTCGGTTAACTGATGAGCATCTCCCTTCTGGCAACCCACCCAAGAGGCCGCCACCCGCTCCCCCCCCTGCAGAAGATTGGCATCGGCGGCCTTGCAGTTTCTTGCAGTCCTTCTCATATCAATTATCAATTACCTCCCGTTCTGGGCCGTCATTACGTACCCATAAGATAAGGCTGGACGCAAGACATTCAACCAAAAGTCCCTCTGAGTCTCTGGAGCTTGGCAGCTTCATCCCCTCTCCGTCGACTCTTTGCCTGCCGGCCGACCACGACGTCACCGACCCCCCACGGAAGAATCTCACTGCATTTGCAATAGCCTCGTCCTTTACCGCCGTCGTCGCCCTGTTTACCCACGGCTGGCAGCCCCGGGGGGCGCAGGGATACAGTGCCTCCAACGGATCTGGTGCCGAGCTGGGATGACCTGCAGCAAATAGCCCTAGGAGACCCGGGGTGACGGGGCCCAGGCTTGCTTGGCTCTGTCGAGTGCCGAGACGTCCGGGCAGACAGAGGGGTCCTTTTGCTGCCAACTGGACTGAATGCGGGAATGCAGTGGGCGCGGACGGCGGTGATTCCGCAATGCCAAGCCAGCCTTTTGAAGCGAATGAGCCCACCGCACTTCCAGCCTTGCTAGTATATCCCGAGACAACACATACTTGTTCTTGTGCGACCCCCTATGACGTCTAGCCAGACGGATTGGCTCCGGCATCGCACACGAGAAGCTTATTCTGGTGAAACGCGGGATCTCATCTCAGGTAGGGTACGGGGCCGGGGTGAGACGCAGCTGGTGGTGCCTGGCAAGTGCCGTGGCTGGTGTCTGACAGCCCAGCCGCCGGGGGACACGGGATGACGACGATCGCCCTGGGGCTGGTTCGTCCGATTGGGGGGGCCCTTGACGCACCTGGGTAGGATGTCTTGGGTGTCGAACGATGTCTGAGACTGGTGTTGTGCATTGCAAGATTGGGGCTCTGCCGCATTTCGACGTTGATCGCATCATCACATGACCGAGGTTATTCAATACGCCGCAACAGGCATCATTAGACCATAGGCCATGGCAGGCAAGGTATCGTTACTACCTGACTCGGTTCATCACCCTCCTTTTGACATTAGATCATACATGACATGCATCCATCATCCATCATCCCCAGCCCTGCACTTACAGCCTCTCGCGGCCAAAGGTGTTGGGCCCCGCGGGCTTGTTGTCGAGAATGTCCTCGATCTCCTGCAGGATCTCCGGGGTAATCTTCTCAGCAACCTTGATCGCCTTGACATTGTCGTCGATCTGGGCGACCTTGGTGGCGCCAAGAATAACAGTGCTGACGTTGGGGTTCTTGAGGCACCAGGCGAGCGAGAGCTGGGCGACACTTGCGTCGAGACGCTCGGCAATCTTTGTGAGCTTGCGGACCTTTTCAATCTTGGCCTTGCCCTCGTCCGACTGCAGCTTCTTGATGGTGTCGTTGAAGAAGGCCGGGTTGGTGGCGAAGCGCGAGTCCTCGGGGATGCCGTCGTTGTACTTGCCGGTCAGGAGACCGGAGGCCAGGGGCGACCAGATGGTGGTGCCGTACTGGAACTTGTTGTAGAGGGGCGCGTACTCGGCCTCGAAGCGCTCGCGGTGGAAGGCGTTGTACTGGGGCTGCTCGACGACGGGGGCGATGAGGTTGTACCGCTCGGCGATCTGCGTCGCCTCGGTGATCTGGCTGGCGCTCCACTCGGACGTGCCCCAGTAGTAGGCGAGGTTGAGGTTGCGGATGACCTGGGTGAATCCCTCGACGATCTCCTTCATGGGGGTGGCGTGGTCGGGGCGGTGGGCGAAGACGACGTCGACGTAGGGCTGGTCGAGGCGCTCCAGGGAGCTCTTGAGGCCCTCGACAATGTGCTTCCAGCTGAGGCCGCGGGTGTTGGGCTCCTTGCGGCCGGTGCCGAAGAAGACCTTTGTCGTCAGGACATACTCGTCGCGGGGCCAGGCGAGCTCCTTGAGGGCCTGGCCCATCTCAACCTCGCACTCGCCGTTGGCGTAGACCTCGGCCGTGTCAAAGGTGTTGATGCCGTGGTCCCAGGCCGCCTGCATGCAGTCCTTGACGATGCTGCCCTTCTGTGTGCCGCCGTATGTGAGCCAGCCACCCAGGGACAGCACGCTAACCTTGAGACCCGTGGGGCCCAGGTGGCGGAACTGCATGTCCTTGGGGTCGTACATGGACTTGACGGCAGGCATCTTGTCGGTTCGGCTCGGTCGGGGGTCGGTGGGTGGTTTTGGGTGGAGGGTTTGGGGGAGGAAGTACTTGGTATGGATCGGGAGATTCTTGGGACGACAGCTTCAACGGCGGGGAGGACAGGCGCAACCTTTTTATCGTCCATGACGAACCCCTCTCTCTGGCCCCTCTCCCCTCCCATCCCCTCGTGGCAATGGCATCACCACTGCGCTAATCTTTTTCGGAGCTTCGTCCTTAACCCCGGCTCATCCAGGGGCCTTGGGGGGAAGCTTTACCACAATCATCTCGCCGAACAGGCGCCCATTGGGCCACCGATGCATTAATAATGCCATCGGCGGGGACGCTTGACGTGGGTTGTGGGGAGCTGGCACCCGGTTCATCGGCACTCCGGTATGATGGGAGGGTGAGTGGCGGCGGGAAAGTGGCGGGCTTCTTTCGAGGTTTGGGGGATGTTCAAGTTGAATGTTGAATGTGGTGGCGATGATGTGAATTGAGGCGAAAGATTCAGCCTGAGTATCAATTGGAGTTCCTCCCAGTGGAACGTCAGCACTCTATCGAGCCCGGTGGGTGGGAGAGTCGTCGCGTCACACTGCAGACCAGTTGCCCTGGGTGATTGATGGACCTCGGTGGGGAAAAAAGCTTGGGGGGAGCTCTGACGTGCGGTGCCACCCAAAGTCCCGAAAATGAGGGGCAGCTCCAGTTGCCCCTCATTCCAATGTCTGAGGCTGAGGTGAGCCATCGGTTCGGATGCATGGTCGCGCTCTTAGCGACGGTTTGTAGTTTCCCGCTTGGTGATGGTATCATTTGATGTCTTCAAAGTGCTCGTCGGCGAGGAGTCATACGGAGATCTCTGATTTTGGGAATGAAATTGTTGGATTTGATTTTCTCGTTGAGGCCTCGGCAGGTGAATTGTCTGCTGCTCGGGACCGGTCCGCCTCTGCCCGTCCGACTCTTATCGATAACAACGGTGTCTGGCGTCTTGGGGTCTTGGAGTGAGGCTTGCTGGAGTTGCATCAACTTTGGCTTGTTGGTATAAGACATGGATGTATTTGAAGTACCAGTGTCGATTGAATGTTGAAGTCCAATAGGTTCTACCAGGACGTTGTAGCTGCCGGCATACACATCCTCACAATCTGATAGCATGGAAACAGGCAGACAGCATTGGCTGCCGCAACTTGCTACCGGCTCAGTCCTTCTTGAGCAGACACGAGTAATACAGGGTGTGAGAAGGTCTTCAACCCCTCGGGTATTGCTCATCTTAAATCTGTGTCATTGGAAAAGCCATCTGCTCGCTGTGTTTCGGATCAGCAAGGTGGCCTTGGGATCGAGACAGCATCCATCGCCGGGGCAATGTCTGACACAGCGAGTCTACAGATTGAAATTGGTGATAGTATCATGACTGTTTCTGAATATTCCTTCAAAAGTTGCCTGGATATTAGGCTTGTTCGCATTAGAAATGTGTCGTTCTTACTTCGACTGAAGTGCGTCACTAGTCTCAGTCTCATTGATGGATGTGAGTGGGAAAATG
The DNA here is from genome assembly GCA_014635975.1 of Plectosphaerella sp. P0831. NCBI lineage: Eukaryota > Fungi > Ascomycota > Sordariomycetes > Glomerellales > Plectosphaerellaceae > Plectosphaerella > Plectosphaerella sp. P0831. Next base: position 14,796 of record JACAFV010000236.1, on the reverse strand, counting down.
GTTTCATCAAACTCCATGCAAAAGAGCTGTGAGCCGATGTCCCCTTGACAGGAATCAAGTATTTGAACAACAAAAATCATTTAAAATAATACAATGATGAAGCCCAAGTCCAAAAGTACTCCCTCCGGCTGGATTGCTTCGTCGCTATGGCAGTTTGGCGGTGCTGTGTTGATACTGACGGTCGGCTTATGTCAGCAGGAGCTTGGGCCACACCCTGAGACACTGCCACCACCATCGTCAGAATCCAAGCACGAATGGTCCATTTTCAGTTTCTCGAGTCAATGCAGCGACGCTCTCTTCTCTGCCCACCAGCCTGTCTTTCAACCTCTGACACACTTTCTGATGCATCAGCTGCGATAGAACATATCCGACCCCCTCAAACGGGCAAAAACACCCATCATGCGGGAGTTCATGGACTACATCCGGAGCGCATTCTACGATGCCACCAACTGGAATCGCGAGAGCTCCTACAAGTCACTCAACTCGACCGTCGACGGTACGCAACGTCCAGAAAGGGCTTGGTCACCGTAAAGATTCTGACTGAGAATGCCCAGCACTGATCGATTTTGACACGCCGCGTGGCGTCCGACTCACCCTCTCCTCTCTCGCATCTCCGAATTTCGCAACATCCTACAACCTCGGCTCTGTCGGCGTTGTCGACGGCTCCATCTCGTATCTCTACTCTTCCGTGCCGTTACGAGCCTGCGTCACACCGCAATCCGAACGACTACCGCTTGCAAAACTCCTCCGATCATACAAGCCGCTCCCCGAGCTACCCCAGCTGCAGGATGTATCGGCGTACGACTTGCTAAGCTCCCAGGCCGCGTCCCTCATGTATGGCCGGTTATACCTCCCCGAGTCCCACCTTGAAGCGCTTCTCGTTAAGAGGATCTCTCCGGCTCTCCAGCTTCAAGTCAGTGTTGACTCCGGGTCGACACTGAAAGGGGGAGGCACAGTCCTTGGCGTTGCGCAGTACGACGTTGGCCGGTATGCGCTGGAAGGCCTCGCCTCGTCCGACGGCGGTCTTCTGGGCTTCCTAGGGCTTTACAACTTTGGCGCCGAGGCGTCCGACATTCTGCCTCTGGGATCTCCAAGTCAGAAAGAGAACGGCGGAGACCGCATCTATGGCCGGTTCAGCGCGGGCGGCGAGATTTACTACGGCACTCTCAACAACACCGGCGGCATGAGCGTCGGTGCCCGCTTCGCGACTCTTCCCTCTCACACCGGCACGCCGTTGACCGCGACCATGACGCTCAACCCGCTAATGGGCAGCATCCGCGCGACATATGCGGTCATGGCTGGTCGCAACTGCAGCCTGGCGACCAGGTTCGACTTTGACTTTTACAGCTACGAGAGCGCCTGGGCCGTCGGCATGGAGCTGTGGCGGAAGCGCAAGGTCCGCGATGTCTTGGACCCCGCCATGTCAGCCGAGAGCCTCGTCAAAGAGAGGAGCTTCCAAGCGAAACTGGATTGGCGGCTCGACGAGCCCGACAAGCCGGTGCTTACGCCCGTCGTGGCGCCCGAGAAAGAGAAGAAGCCAAGAGAGAGAAGTTTCCAGGCCAAGCTCGAATGGCGGCTGGACGACCCTGACGTGGTGGACGAGGAAGCGACGCCGCCTCCCGCAGACGACGAATACTCGGGCGTGATCAAGGCGCGGCTGGACCAGAACATGCGGATCGGAGTGCAGTGGGAGGGCCGCGCGAAATCGCTGCTCTTCAGCCTCGGCAGCGGCATCGACCTCCGCAACGTCGAGTCACCCTTCAGAACGGTCGGCGTCGAAATCCAATTTTCGTCTTGAGGGCTGACCGTTGACAAATGTTCACCCCCACGTGCCAGCGGATGAGCAATATTCACTCCTTCACAGGCTGGCGGCTGCTGCCAGCAAGAGGTGACGCGTGCCGTCTAGCGCACTGAACCGCTGGCGCGGCGCCCCAAAGAAGCTCGAGCATGTTTGCTAGCGGGTACGCTAGACGACGTGTGGGTTGTGGCCCCGGTTGAGGACCTTGATGGCCTCTGCGGCGGCCACCCAAGCGCCCCAGATCCGTGGCCGAAGATCCGAGACAGCGCGCTTTGCGCAGGGCATTTGCCTTGAAGAGCCTCCTTGAAGTCCACTACCGCTGGCGGCATCCCGGTCTTTTTGACATCAGACGGGCCCATGGCTTTTCTCCCATTGGCCGCAACCATCGACGAGCAAAGTCGTCGTCGTCCTGGCCATAAGGGTTCTCTAGAGTCTGACAGTTTCGAGGCAGGGCCTCTTTTCTGCAGCGAAAGAGAGCAGAAATCATGATATTTTTCATGCCGATATGCCGACTCGCACTGCAATCATCCTGCAACGGCACTGAGTAGCCGGGCTATTAACCATCAAGGTTCTGTCTCAACTTCGCTGCAGGCAGAACCCTCAACCTCAAACCTTGCCTGAGCGCCTCTTCCATCACGATACAAAAAGCCACCAGTCGCGCTTCCCGTCCATCTCCCGTCTTGGCACAGCTCCGCCACTGCCCACTTGACAGGTACCACCACTCCTCAACTTTTTGAGCCGCATCGCAAACCGCAGCGAGCTTTCTCTCTCATCCTCACCTTCCCGCAACCCAGAAACCGCACAATGGCAGACGCCCAGCCTTTGGAGTGCGACGGTGAGCCCGTTGATACCACCAACCTCGGCCTCCGCATTGCTTCCATCTTCATCATCCTCGCTGCCGCCCTTCTCGGCGCACTTCTTCCCGTCTTCCTCGCCAAGTCGAAGCGCGACCTCCACCGCACCTTTTTCGTCTGCAAGTTTATCGGCACAGGCGTCATCATCGCGACGGCATGGATGCATCTGCTGGCGCCCGCCGTCGAGGCCCTCGGCAATGAGTGCCTGGTCCCCCGCCTCGGCGAGTACGACTGGGCCTTCTTCATCGGCCTGTTTACCGTCCTCACCATGTTCTTCGCGGAGATTCTCGCGACGCACTTTGGCCGAAAGGTCGCCGCCCGACATACCGCCAACGACCAGGTGTACCTGGATGCGCCCGTGTCGCCTGACCGCAAGCTTCGCGCCGGCGACAGCGACGTGGAGGACGGACGCGAGCGCGTCGTGTGCGAGGTGGGAGATTCGCCTGTCTCCTCGCACGAGCAGGGCGGCTACCCGACGACGCCGCAGGCACACATGGGTCACTGCAGCGCCGCCGGCACCGGCCACGAGCACCCCGACATTGCTGGCCAGCTGACGGCAATCATCGTCCTCGAATTTGGCGTCATCTTCCACAGCGTCTTCATTGGACTCGTCCTGGCCACCACCGACAACCTCGTCGTGCTGCTCATCGTCCTCGTTTTCCACCAGTTCATGGAAGGTCTCGGTCTTGGTTCCCGCCTCGCCACGACGTCCTGGCCCGGCCGCCGTAGCTGGCTGCCCTACCTCTTCGCCATCTGCTTCGCCATCTCCACGCCCATCGGTACCGCCGCCGGCCTGGGCGCGAAGCCGTCGAGCGTGGCCGATCAGATGCTCACCAACGGCATCTTTGACGCCATCAGCGCGGGTATCCTGATGTACACTGGTCTTGTTGAGCTGCTCGCCCACGAGTTCATGTTTAACCCGGAGATGAAGAAGGCCGGTCTGCCCACGCAGATGCTCGCGTTTGGATCTATCTGCTTCGGCGCGGGTGTCATGGCGCTCCTGGCCAAGTGGGCTTAATGGAGAGAGGTGGCTCACTGGGTGGTGCAGATGAGACTTGGAGACTGCATAGTTAGACAAGATAGAGGACACTTGTGTCCATGCTCAGCAATTAGATGTTCAACCATTATCGTTTCCCTCGCTCGTTGCCGTTGTCTGATGTAGATGTCCGAGTCGTGGTCTGCGAGTTCTTGAAACGCAGGCACCCATCGGGAGTACTCGAGCTGGTGCTTCATCCAATGTCTGGAGGCTGCTGCAATATCACGACTCAGCTTGAAGTGGAGACCAGCGACGTACTGTGCGGAGGAACAGTACGGAAGCAGTGTGGAACTGTGTGCGAAAGTTGCCAAATGGGCGGCCACCTGGGTCACGTGGGCCCAGGGTAATCCTGCCCTATCCACCACGCTCGCCCAGCGTCCAATCCCCGCAGAGCCACCAAAAGTTTTCGAGCTTGAAGCCCATGTCGAATATCTTGTCTCCTCACACCGCAGTCAACCGCACCTAACCCACCAGCATCACCCCCTTTTCCTCAGACAATACCGCAAAAATGGCTGGAGGCGTTACCGTTCGCGATGTCGATGTAAGCTGAAGCCATTCCTGACCGCTTCGCCGCGGGAAGCAAACGCCCATTTCGAAGCTCTTCCGTCCGTCGACTCCGTCTCCGAAGAAAAAGTTCAATCGCCACACCCATCCCGACACACACCGACAAATGTCTGCGCCGTCGACGCGCGACGACACTGCAACCAGCCCAGCCGCCTGCGCATCAGGGAACGAAGAAACTCTTCCTGCGATGCGCCCGACCCGACTGGCGCGGTAGTCGTCGCGACGAACACGAGCCAACAACGGGCTGAGATGCCCTACCGACATGCATCGAACTATATACTCGGAGACGGACGAGCGGACTAAGGGCTACATTTGGAACCGAGCAGGCGCGAGGGGGTCGAAAGACCTCCGACGACGGAATCATTGCTAATGGGTCATCTTCTCCTCGACAGGCGCAGAAGTTCATCACTGCCTACGCTGCTTTCCTGAAGCGTCAGGGCAAGCTCCCCATTCCCGGTATGTATCATTCTCTTCCATGCCGACGATGAAATGTCGAACACTGCTAACATCCCCAGGCTGGGTTGACATCGTCAAGACCGGTGCCGGCAACGAGCTCCCTCCCCAGGACATTGACTGGTTCTACGTCCGCGCCGCCTCGGTCGCCCGCCACGTCTACCTCCGCAAGACCGTCGGTGTCGGCCGTCTCCGCAAGGTCCACGGCTCCGCCAAGAACCGCGGTGTCCGCCCCTCGCACCACGTCGATGCCTCCGGCTCCGTCGACCGCAAGGTCCTCCAGGCCCTCGAGAAGATTGGCGTCGTCGAGCACGATGAGGAGAAGGGTGGCCGCCGCATCACCGAGTCCGGCCAGCGTGATCTTGACCGTATGTCGCACCAACCACACTTCTCTGAGATGTTGTTGCTAACCCCGCCAGGTATCGCCCAGACCACCGCTGAGGCTGACGAGGAGGACGAGGAGGATGACGAGTAAAGATACCACGCGATCCTGCGACTGACAACGTAAAATGAGGGACTGAGGTTTTCGGTTTTAACGGTACACGGCGGCATTGGGTTAGGCGTCTGAAAAGGAATCCCACACCTTTGGGGAATGTTTTTTCGCCCGAATACAAGGTCCCGTCCGCTCTTGTTGACTCGTCATGTTACCGCCCTCCACCACCACGTCGCAAGGTCCATGTTCTGCAGTCGCCATGTCGCCCCGTCGATGTCGCCAAACTCTTGAATCTCTGCTAGAGCAGCCATCTACGAGTCCCTCGCCAAACATCGGGCGACCCTTCGCTCCCCCAGGTTTGACTGCCTTTGTGCCGAAGCCTGTCCAAGACGCACACTGGGCATTCGCCACGTGCTGTAAAAATGTTTCCCTCCTCTTTTTGCACCCCAGCCTGTCGCACCGGCCCTTCGACGTCCCTCAACCATCCAAGTGCAGACACCCGCCAGACCTACCAACAAGACGTGGATATACTATCCTGACCACGGCCGGCAGACCGAAGACAACCCGACTCGAAGGACATCACAGCTCGGAGGGACGCTTCCGTCTTCACCCAAACGCAATGGCCTGCCATCTACCACGGGCAGCTCTACACCACGTCCTCCCAGATACCCAATGTCCTCTTGCCGAAGGGATGCCTCGTTCCTGGGCTTCCTCGTGGGAAGGAGCCTGTAGCCGCAAGTGACTCTTCTCACCACCGCCTTCCTTCGTAACCCTGATTACGTTCCTTCCACCTGCCGGGGTTGCCCTCCGTTGCAGTTAATTTCTCCTGGGTACCCTCGAGTACACACGAAGGGTTTGTTTAGATCCCATTTCTCGCCAAAGGTATCTTCCTGCGTCAAACAACAACATCACCTCAACCTCAGGTTTCTACCCCGATATCCCGCCTATCTGCAACTTATTGCCCGACCGGCCTCACGTTTGATCTTCCTCATCTACACCCACCGAGCCGGTATCGTTTGCAGCGAGCGTCCCTCGCCCCGGCCATCGGAGGGCTGCAGCACCGAGTTCGTCGGAACATCGCCTCCTTGCTTCTCCGACAGTCTTCGACCGGGGTGCGGTCGCGAGTTGCTCCATCTCACCGACTGACAGAGAATCTCGTGCAACAGGTACGTCTCGCCGCGGCAGGAGCGTCGAACGCCCAAGATCTCTTCTCAGCAGGCTGGCAAGGAAGTTAATTTTTGAACCCATCGATCTTCAGATTCAGCTCCCTTGGCAATACTCTTGGTCGGGACAGCGAACACCCCCATAACGACTCAGAGAACTATCTGCTGGCACGCTCGTCACCATCGTCACCACCACAGCCATACAGTCCTCGGCACAAGCTCCTGCTCAGTGGAGTGAATCTCGTCGTCAAGAAGGAACCATAGCGACTTCACCCAGAATCTCTCTCCTCTCGCGCCGGCCACCATGGACCGAGACTCTGAAATGCCCGAGGCAACACCTTGCCCGGCTATCACCTTCGAGCCTGGTCCGAAGAGTCACTTTTTTGAGACGCCGGAGGCGGACAGGCCGATACCTTCCATCGAACACTGCAACCTGTCTCTTGGCGTTGCTCTTGTCAAGAAGAATTCCCGAGATCGTTTCCAAACATCTCGTACCGCTTTCGACACCTCCAACGACATGCCAACCGAAGACACAGACGATTCGGACCCCAAGAAGCTGAAGTCCATCTTCACTTTCCAAAAGGGTGTCAACGGCAAGGGCCAGCCGTACTTCACTGTCTCCCAAGTCGTTGCGGCTTCGGGGATTGCCTTCCGCGGTCTCCCTGACGTTGGCGGCATCGCCAAGTCCCGCAAGATTGCCGAGTCGCACTTCCAGGAAAAAGCCGTCCTCGGCGCTCTGATTCTCATCGACAAGAATGGAGGAGCGCACATCCTAAAGACAGCCACCAGCGCCAACGTGGGTGAGGGCGTCGAACTTCTTGATACGGTCAGGCCCAGTCAGCTTCTGTGGCAGCCCCTTTGGCGCAAAAGGGTCATCAAGCTCTCACCGATGCTCAAGTTGAAGCTAGGATCAATCTTCGATGCCGCGGGAGCAAAGGATGGATGCAAGATGGAAGATTACGGCCGGTACCACGCCTCGCATGTGGAGAAGAAGCTTGCGACTTTCCTGCTCTATATGATGCTCAACGAATACGGCATCAAGGTCGGAAAGTACGCGACCTGCGAGAACATCCGGAAGCTGAAGCGCCGAATCACTTCCGACCCCAGACGGATTCGATTCGAGCTGCTCATTTCCCGCAAGTGGTGCGGCACGTGTCTTGCATACGTGCGCAGGATCAGCAGTACCAGCGGACTCGAGATATCCCTTCGAGTGCAGCCTGTTGTTGACGCCACCTCGATCACGTCGAGGGATTACAAGGATTACGTTGCGAAGTACGCGACCAAAGGCGGACCTGCTACTGCCAGAGTTACCAGCAGGGCTCAGAACCCGGGCGCCCTCAACATGGCGGCATTCACGGATGAGGAGCTCCAAGCTTTCGACGATCTTGAGCTTGACGATGGCCAAGACGACACACCCGAAGACCACAAGAAGGCCGAGGCCCAGAAGAACAAGCAAGCGGACCAGGTTTTCGACCTCCCACTCCGTTCGGGTCTTAGCGAGTCTTGCGTACCTGCACAGATCGAAGAAGGAGATGATCTATTTTGCCCTCTCTACGACGAGTCTTCCAAGGCGGAGATGGCTGCCAAGCACGAGATGGCCGCCAAGGAGGCAGAGAAGAAACGCCAGGCGGACGTGGGTGCCGAGCTTGCAACGCTCACCATTCGAGAAGAGCACGAGCTCTTCGGCACTCCTGGAGTCGGAATCGCCCCCATGGCAGACATGGGCGAATATGGACACCCCAGTATCGAGGGCGCGATCAATGACAACTCTGCAACGGACAGGCCTCCGATCTTTACGTACCCCTCCCCAGAGCCCGCGGGCGACTCCGGAGACGAGGACGACCTCTTCGTGCCTCTCAACCCTGCCTACAGCGCGCCTGTATTCCCAGTAATGCAAAAGTCGATCGGTCCCGCCTCGCCATCCCCCGAGTCGCCCGCCGAAGAGACGCCTGAGCCTGTAGTCATCGATATCACCGAGACTCCGCCGCCCCCTAGCGCCGCGCAGGTGGCTGCTTTCGCGCGCAACTTTGCGGCGCCCTTCATGTACAAGTCGCAAATTGCAGCGTCAGCTACTGCGGAGGCGAGACCCCGCAAGAAGCCCAAGCCCGTGACGACGGCACGGGAGCGCGTCTTTCAAAAGAAGCCGCTGCCTGCGACGCCGGTGACGACGGAGCCAATGGGATTGAGGGATGGGGCCGTGGAGAGTCCAAAGAAGCAGGATCAAGCGGTCGACGAGTATAACTTTGCCGGCTGTGAGGATCCTGTCTTCACGCAGCTGGAGATCGAGAGATATGGATGAGGGATGAGGAGTAGGTGTGGCACGGAGGGAAGGATGACTGGCAGACCAGGAAGAGTCCCGAAGAACATGGCAATTGAGGGAACAATGGAGTTTGCTGGAGTTAATTTGTCGCGGAGACATGAATCACGATGTTGCTGCGTTTGAAGCGTGCATGTAGCTTTTTCAGATCTATCCGGAGCGTTGGATTCACAGCCCAGACCACCACCTCGTCGACTTGACACTGAAGCTATCCTTCAAGAAAGGCCCCGAACTCGACGTGCCCACCCAGACATCGTACTCTCCACTCTCCTCGATCCACTGGTGACGCGCTTCGTCCCAGAAGCTGGTTGCATACTTCCTGTCCACCGAAACGTGCGCCTTGGCGCTGCTGCCAGCCTCGACGACGACCTTTGCAAAGCCCTTGAGCTCCTTGATGGGCCTCTTGATGGACGGCAGACGTTGCGAGACGTACACCTGTACCACCTCGGCGCCGGCGACGCTGCCCACGTTGCGCACATCAACCTCCACCACCAGCTTGTCGCCGTCGTCCTTGCGGCCCTGCCCGATGGCAAGATCTGACAGCGCAAAAGTCGTGTACGAGAGGCCCCTGCCAAACTCCCACAGTGTCTGCTTCCTCAAGGCCTCGTAGTATCGGTAGCCCACGTAGATATCCTCGCCGTACAGCACCCGTCCCCGTTCGGACCTGTAGTTCAGGAAGGCTGGGTTATCCTCGACCCGGACTGGGAACGACAGGGGTAGTTTTCCGGAAGGGTTGACGTCGCCAAAGAGAATGTCAGCGATTGCGTTGCCGAGTTCGTTGCCCCCGTACCACGCCTGTACCACGGCCGCGACAGATGACGCCCAAGGCATGCTCACCGGCGTGCCTGACTGCACCACCACCACGGTGCGCGGGTTCGCGGCCGCCACAGCGGCCACAAGGTCGTCAGAACGGCCCGGCAGGTCCATGTGCGGGCGATCATGACCTTCTTGCTCAAAGTCGGCGTTGAGGCCCACGACAACGACGACTTGGTCAACGCTTGCGGCCAGTTCGACAGCCTGACGGATCTCTTCGTCGGCATCGATGACCCTGGCGCCGCCGATGCGGACGCCGCCGCCGCCAAATGACACTACACCGTCGGCATCATTGATCTTGGATGCCGCGCCGCTGGCAAACACGACTCTGACGTGGTAAGAACGCCCAGCCTCGACATGCCGGATGCCCGTCTCCTCCACGGTGCCGACATTGAAGAAGCTGCCGCCGCCCCGCTGCACCACTTCGTTGTCGACAACCAGGTCACCGTCGACATACAGCCTGGCCGTGCCATAGACGCAGAGGCCAAACTCAAAGTCGCCGGTTTGTTCAGCCGTGTATGTCGCCTCGATCTCGCCCCACCACAGGTCCTCCGTCAGCTCCGGGTGGTAGTAGTCGGCAAAGTACATGTCCGTGTCGGTCAGGCTGAGGGTATCGACGGCTCGGCGGTCGACCTGCGACTCGGGCGCCGTAAAGGCTCGGAATGTGACGCCGACCTCCCCGTTCATTGCCCGAAGGCTCGGTCCGAGCAAAGGAAGCATCTTGTGGGCGTGACAGCCGAGAGCGTAGTGCAACTCTTGGGCCTGCGACGCGATGCCCTCGAACGGGGTGACTGCGTAGTATGGCCGCAGCTTGGCTGACCCGCCACCGCAGTAGACGGCGGTCTTTGCGTTGGGGCCGATCACAGCCACCTTCGACTCTTTTCTGAAAGGAAGTGCTTGGCCCTCGTTCTTGAGCAGAACGATGGACTGGGCAGCCACCTCTCTCAAGAGTGCCGCCGTCTCAGGAGTATCTCGCGGCTCCTCTGGGGCGTGCTCGGGAACCCCTGTCCGGATGCAGCGCTGGACGAGCTTGAGGACCTCACGTACTCGTCGATCCACCGTCTCCTGGCCGACCTTCTGGGACATGAGGGCGTGGTTGAGCAGCTGCCCGCGCCAGCGTGTCGGGCCCGGCATTTCCAGGTCAAGTCCGGCATCAATGGCTTCGACGGTCGAGTATGTGCCGTACCTGTTGGGCCAGGTGTCAGCGATCGTCCAACACAACACGTGGGTTCATCCGTGTGCACTCACCAGTCGCTCATCACCAGTCCTTCCCAGTTCCATTCCTTTCGGAGGATGCCCTCGATAATCATTCCGCTCTCGCTTGCATGTGTACCGTTGACCTTGTTGTACGCTGTCATGAACGAGCCCGGATTCGCATCTCTCACGGCGATTTGAAAGGGCAGGACGTAGATCTCCCGGAGAGCCCGTTCCGTGACAATCGAGTCCACTGCCATGCGTTCGTGCTCCTGGTCGTTGGCCACGAAGTGCTTGATCGAGGCGACAACTCCGGTCTCCTCGATACCACCCACGATGGACGCTGCGCAGCGCCCTGCCAGGACTGGGTCTTCGGAGAAGGACTCAAACCCCCGACCCCCTAAGGGGCTTCGCTGCATATTGACTGTCGGTCCAAGGAGGACATGGGCTCCCTTGGCTTGCGCCTCGGCTCCCATTGTCACCCCGACCCGCCGCAGGAGCTCGGTATTCCATGTCGCGGCGAGGCCAGTTCCACAGGGGAAGCAGGCTGCGGGTACACCGTTGAAAAAACGCGTGCCTCGAACGCCATTGGGACCGTCGGATAGTCGGATTGAGGGGATATTGAGTCGCGGAATACTCTTGGTGTGCCAAAAGTCGATGCCTTCCTTGTGTCAGAGTAATACCATGGAGATTGGATGCGTCTCCGACTCACCGGACAAGAGATCGATTTTCTCCTTCTGGCTCAGTTTCCCCAAGACTTGATCAACGTCCACGTCGGAGAAGGATGTCGCTGTTCGCTCGGGCATGATGATAACAGAAACTTCGCCCATTGTGCTTGTGATGCGGGGGATCAAGAAGAAGCTGGTAATCTTTCAGGGAGGAATTTCGTGGCTTGGGATGAACGCGGTAGCAGCATGGCGAAGGCAGCCATGGTTTTCATAGTTCAAAGCTGCCAAGGCGGCGCAAGTGGGATGGCCGAGCAATGGGTCAGAGCAACAAGGTAAACGACGGTGAAAGTCTGACATCCACGAGGAGGGCCGAGGCAATCAAATCTGGCGGTGGCTTCATGATCCGGCTTTCCGCGGTGCACACCTCCCAGATCACTCTGCCGACAACCGACTTTCCGCATGGCGGAGCGCTTAAGTGGGTCACGGCAGCCTGTCTTCCACCAAACTCAGCGACCCGGCTTTCCGCGGGCTCAGTTTGCCACACGCTATCCGGCTTTCCGCGTGGATGGCCTCCTCCATGACTCGACTTCAAGAGTATTCTGCCAAGCTAAGCTCGCGCTACTATGAAAGACCAGGCGCACCGGCTCAGCCGAATTTGTCACGCCACCGACTGCACATCGTTCCCCGCCCCCAGAGAATGATGCCCCAGGACAACCCCACGACGTCCCGGGGGAGCCCAGACCGAAGCTCGGGACACGAGGAACGACGGGCAGGCTCTTTGAAGTACACAACTCGTCGTGTGAATCTGTAACGGTGTCTCCGGCCACTGCAGAAGTATATAACCATACCTCTTCCTCCCCATCTGTCTTGGTTCCAACTCTCACTCCATCGCATCAGCCTTGGCCCTCTCCGCGGCCATCTCTCAGACTCTTCCCCAGACATCCTCAACGCACTCAAAATCCCACAATGGGGTCTCCCGAGGAACACCCTGCCGTCGAGGTCATGCCGGCCAGCAGCGTCGACACGGAGAAGTGGTGGAAGGTCCGCAACCTGCGTGTCCTGAACCTACTCCTCATCATCCCCATGCTGTCCATCTTCACCCAAGGGTCAGTTCTCGCTCCTCTTCGCAAAAAAAACGAACCAGATGAGACTGACAACCCCCAGCTTTGACGGTTCCATGATGAACGGTCTCCAGTCGGTCGAGAACTGGCGCAACTACTTTGGCGAGCCAAAGGGCTCGACGCTGGGACTCTTCAACGCTGCTTATCCCATCGGCGGCATCTGCGCCATCCCTTTCATCTCCTACGTCAGCGACACGTTCGGTCGGCGCATCGGTCTCGCCACCGGAGCCACCATCTGCATCATCGGGGCGACTCTTCAGGCAGCGGCGCAGAATCTCCCCATGTTCGTCGTCGCCCGCGGCATCCTCGGTTGTGGCACCGTCTTCCTGGGCGCGTCCGGTGCTCCTTTGATCACTGAGATTGCCCATCCCGCGCATAGGTCCACGGCCACGGCCCTCTTCATGACGTCGTACTCGTTCGGCGCCATCATCGCAGCATGGACCACGTTCGGAACCTTCCGCATCGCCTCAAGCGCCTCGTGGCGCATCCCCTCGGGCCTCCAGGGCCTGCCGTCTATCATCCAGCTGATGGGGCTGTACTTCGTTCCCGAGAGCCCCCGCTGGCTCGTCTCTCAGGACCGTAACGAGGAGGCCCTGGCCTTCCTCGCAAAGTACCACGCCGAAGGCAACGAGAACGATCCCCTCGTGCAGTTCGAGTACGCCGAGATCAGGTCCGCCCTCGCCCACGAGCGCAGTGTCGACCGCGGCAGCTGGGTCCAGAACTACGCCGAGTTCGTGCGCACTCCCGGTAATCGCAAGAGGCTCTTTATCCTCCTGTGGTGCGCCTGCATCACCCAGATGTCCGGAAATGCGTTCATCTCGTACTACCTGTCCCCAGTCCTGACCTCTGTCGGTTTGACGACCAGCCTGCAGCAGACCCTGATCAACGCCACGCAGCAGATCCTCTCGTGGTTCTCGGCCCTCTACTTCGCAACTCTCCCGGAAAAGCTTGGCCGTCGTACTCTCTACCTGGCCTCCCTAAGCGCTATATTCGTTTGCCTCGTCAGCATCACCGCCGGCAGCGCCGTCTTCGCTAACAATCCGAGCAACAAAGCTGCCGGCGGAGCCGTTGTGGCGTTCCTCTACCTCTTCTCGCCTTCGTACAACCTCGGTCTCAACGGCAACAATGGTCTCTATATCACCGAGATTTTGCCTTTCAACCTGCGTATGCGCGGCCAGGCTGTCTACCAGCTTTTCGCAACCTGCTTCACCCTGATAGCAACGTACGCGATCCCAGTTGGTCTCGAGCGGATGGCCTGGAAGTTCTACCTCATCTTCGTCCCCTGGGTCCTCGTCGAGATTGCCGTTCTTTGGCTGGTATACCCCGAGACCAAGGGCCCATCGCTCGAGGAGATCGCGTTCATCTTTGACGGCCAAGATGCCAACATGTCTGTCACGACCAAGGGGGATATTGAGCAGGCGGAGGCAGAGCACAAGGCGTGAGCCGGAATTGCTACGTTCGAGTGAAGTTAAAGCTTAAGGACTAGATTGAAAGCGGGATTAAGCACTTTCTTTCGTCAACTTCTATCATTGTGGACTATGGCTTGCATAAGACTAGGGTGCTCCGCAAGTTCCACGTCGTCCTATCTTCAGCTTGTAATAGATAAGGGGCCTGTCTAGCAGGGCCGGACATGTGGCTAGCAGGGCCGCAAAAAGCGGGCCAGGACTGCGCCAACCCGATTGAGCAGTCCGGTAGTGTGAACCAGTCCTAGACCGGTGCAAATACCCGCCAAAAACAGGCCTTTTTACATCCACTAAAGACCCGCTGCAACTCTGGATATCAGCCCGCTGTAACCCGCTGTCGCGCAGGGCTTGCAGCCCGCGTCACGGCGCGCGCCAGGGCGGCTCAATTAAAGCTATCGCGACCGCCCGGGCGCGCCGCGCCGCACCGGTCGCAACGTCGTCAATTGAAGCTAGCGAGTANCAGCCCGCGTCACGGCGCGCGCCAGGGCGGCTCAATTAAAGCTATCGCGACCGCCCGGGCGCGCCGCGCCGCACCGGTCGCAACGTCGTCAATTAAAGCTAGCGAGTAGCGTAAAGTATAGTAACGGCGACACCGGCGACGGTAGCCAACCGGCCGGTAAGGATCGCCGTCGCCCGCGGTATCGTCGTCTGGATCCATCGGCGCGCGGGTAGGTGGTGGTAGTGAGGTTGAAGATAGGTAGGTAGTAGGTTAGCTAGGTTGAAGTCGTGGAAAAAGGCGGGCGTAGGCGGCAGAATTCCTAAATTAGCTTAGCCGAGCGCTCGGGCCGAGTCCGAATTCCTAGTTAGGTAATTAACCTTATACGACGCCTTGCACCTCGTGTTTTAGGTAACTAGGAAAATTTCAGGCCCACTTTTTACGGCCCTGCTAGCTATATGTCCGGCCCTGCTAGACAGGCCC
>JACAFV010000235.1:0-30246 GCA_014635975.1 Plectosphaerella sp. P0831 | reverse complement strand
GGGGGGGGGGCTCCATGACCCTGCCACATGTTTTATGAGGCCGAGTCTCTCTTTGTTTCGCTGGCCAGGACCTCTGAATGAACAAGAGCAAGACTCTTGCCGTGGCATGACCGCTGCCGTGAGCCAATGGGGTTTGCTGTGAAGGTTTGGTACGGATATGTCGCCGCCAGGCCGCCCCTGGTCCCCTGTCCCCCTGCCTGAAGATGATCGCATCAAGGTCCCCAAATCCGGAAAGAAACCGGCCAGGAGGGAGACGTATTCGGCCGGGACGACAGGGGGGCACGGGGGCCACGGGGGAAACACAGCAGGCTACCCATCGTCAGCGGGATGCCGGTGTTCTGCTGGTGCGCGAGCGGCGGCGGCGGCGGCGTAACGGCTGGGTCGGGGCCAGGGCCCAGGGGGCGTGGTTACCAGACGAATGATCTGAAGTGTGTGTGCGCGCGCGGGGGGGACCTGCGGTGTCTGACATCTGCAACCATATCAAACACGCTCCCAGTATCATCCTCGCCAGAATGGCACCCTCGTACGACGCTGGCCCCAGCGCCCACCCACGCACACGCCCGCGGCCTTGCAGTCTTGGAGAGACACCGATGGCACCCACGATCGCCTCACCATGCCACATTGGGCTCTGCACAGCCTCATGACATGACATGCGCTTGCTTTTTGGCGCCGACGCAGCGTCCAGCTTTCATATATACCGGGTCTCTGATGGGCTGGGCGTCGTCTTCATCCCAAGTCCATCGGCTCATGGTGGCGGCTACGGCAGAGGGGACCGACCAGACCCTTTCTTTCCCCTCTTATTGACTTTCATCCGTTTACCCCGGCCACGACAACGACGTGCCGCGCTGGCTTGGCCGCCGTCCCGCGGATCGAAGCCAGTGTCACAGACGGCAGGAAAGGAGGGGCCCGGGGGATCATACCGGCCGTATGACATTGCGGGATTGTGTTTAGTAGCCCAGATCGAGACGCGCGAGTTACCCGCCGGCGGCCGGCAGTGAATCAATCAATCAATCGCTCGGGCGTGCCATGTCACCCGGCACCCCGCGCCGCGGGACGAAAGGGGTGGGCACGCGCGCGGGTTATAGGGGGGGCGTGTAGGGGGATGGGATGTGACTGCCTGGCCCTGGTGCGTGTGAAGTTGATTGCGTGAGAGCTGAAGCAGGGCAACTTTGGACGAGGCGGAGGCCCGGACTTGGTGTAAGGCTCGGTGCTTTTCTGGATGTACCGGTACGCTGGTGATGGTATTTACGGACATGGGTAAAGGGGCATCATTATCGGGCAGCACTTCTGCTGTTGGAGTATTTGGCTTCTCCTTGGCGGTCTTGAGACGGAGGCCTCGTCTTTGGATGTGACTCTCGGATCTGCCCCGGGACGGGGAGAGGAAGTGAAATCTGAGGGATGTGACAATGTTTTGGGACGACGTGTCTCTTTCTCCACGAAAGGGGGGCCTGGCGATTTTCCCTTTCATCTGAACCTGGGGTTGTGTGCGCTGATGGCAGGTTCCGACAGATGGGTGAGGCCGTGACGCCAAGGTGGTGATCAGGAGGGCGTGGGGCAGGCAGATCGCGCGGCAAGTGTGTTGGGTGGGCGGGGACGTGTGTCCAGTGTACGTTCTAAGCGGCTATCTGCTATTACTAGCTGAGTCAAGGCTGGCTATTTGTCAGGCGCTGCCGCGCGAGTCGAGTCGTGCCGAGGTGACGACGGTAGTTGAAGAGTGAGTAAGGAGGTGGTTAAGTTGTGGCTCGGCACTTTCGGGGGAGATTTCGATGCTGGGGCTCATTCGTCTGCCGACGTCCGAAATAAAACGGTCTTTGACACGATTTACCGAACTGGTCTCATGTTTTTGACACGATGAGAGGGAAATGGGGTGTTTCTGCCAAACGCCAGAACAAAAGATGGGGAGGGAGACAAGAGAAGGAGTTTCGGGGCAGATTCCGATACGTGGAGGGGACCGCCCGTTTTTTTGCTAATCTCATCTTCTGACACGTTAGCCATCTTGAGTCGGTCGAATATCATCGATGATAAGGCTGATATTGGGGATCGTGGGGACTTTGAGTTCAGGTTTGGAACATGCGGTCGTTTGTTGGAGGGCCGCCAATGTCTGGGAGAGACGAGATGTGCTAAACTTGAATGGGTGCCAAGTGTGATAATGGTATGTTAATTTTGATTTTTCTGCTATCTGTCCTATTCTGATTATCCTGTCACAGCTCCCAATTCCAACTCAAGTCTGGTCGGTCTGATCAACTGCCCTACTGTTTGTTGATGCGCTTCCAGACCTCGCTCTCGGCTGCGGCTAGGGAGCCGCCGACGCCGGTGGCCCATTTCTTGGCCTGGTCCCATACACCTTCCTCGCCGTCATAGGTGTGGCCCTCGGCCATGGAGGCTTGATGGCGCTGCTGGCTGGTGAACTGGTCGGCGTTGGCGTTTTGCTGGTAGCCTGGCGGGTGGGAGAGGTTACTTCCACCGCCGCCGAGGAAGGTAGGTTGCGCTGCAGCTGGCTGGTGGAAGGTGGTGCTCGTGCTCGACGTTCCCTGATACGGAGTGTACGAGTTTCCTGGGGGAGGCATGGCCATCTGCGGCGGCATGGTCATTGTTGGGGGCGCGGGTGTTGTTTGCGGAGGGGTGTAGGTCTCGCCGGCCTTTGGGGGCGGGGGAAGGGAGGCACCCGGGAGGGAGGGGACGGCGCCGGGCTGGGGAGGTGGAGGGCCGGCATCGCCTGGTCGGCCGGTGGGTGCTGGCGGGTGTGATGGTGCGTGGGATGTGGTGGTTTGGAAGGGGAGAGATGGAGTTGCGCCGGGCATGGCGGGGGCGTAGGCCGCTGTCTTGGTGGGTGTTGGCGCTGCGGTGGCTGAGGCCATGGGGATGGAGGACTTGGGCTCTGGCTCTGCGGTTTTGGGGGTGATGCCTGACGCCTTTGTCGCGTTGATGGGGCTGGAAGTGTAGATGGGAATAGGCGGCATCTTGGCGGTTGGGGAGGTTGTCTGGGAAGTTGTCTGTTCCAAGGGAGATGCTGATGATGAGCTTGAGGTAATGGGGAGGTTGTGGGAAGCTGCTTCTGCTTCTGCTATTGACACGTATTTGGATGCGCTCGGATGGAGTTGATGAGATGTGGCTCTAAGAGCTGTCGTCGAATGAAACTCACTGAGTGTTGAAAGGGACTCGGGGTTCAGCCTAGAGTTCAGCCTGGAGGTGGCGACGTCACTGCTGTGACGTCAGGTGATTGGCTGGACTGCTTCCGTCTTTGTCAACCGAACAAGTGACTTTGGGTGATTGGGAAAGAATTCAATTGGGCAGCTTTCTTCTGCGGTATTTTACTGATATAGAGTTAGAGTATTGTGATTTCATGCCGATGGTGTTCTTGATGGCAATTGCCAGATTTGAAACAGATGTCCTCATGACTGCCCGGTTCTTTCCATGACTCGGTCGAGTCAACATTCGCGGGTGTGAAATGAAAAGTAGGAAGACAATGATATCGGGCAAGAACACTGTCTGTAAATTGATATTCGAATGAATCAGTTTCCATTTTGTCCTCCCAGTCAAAGACGGTCAACGATAACCCTGACAGGCTTGTGAAGTGAAGTGCTGCGGCCAAACCTCGGGAGCGAGGCCATCGTGAAAGGCCTATTCCGGACTAGCGTGGCAGGGATAGCATGCGGGCGGCCCCAACGCGCCTCAGCGCACCAGGGCGCGGTCGGAGCTGTAGCACCACTGGCCACTGACTGAGGTGCCCGAAGCAACGTCCGGTCGGTCCAGTGAAGGCTCGATCTTTGTGGAGGAAGCCTCGCGAGTTTGTTTTCTGGCCGGCCACACAACGAAACGCAAACCGCATGACCGCCCCATTGCCAACACCATCCTCCTGACCACCCGCACCCATCGCGACATTGGTAGACGGCGGCCATGGTAGGAAAGGTCAGCGAGAGGGTTCTCCTTCGGGAGGGTAAGTGCTCCCAATTCCATGGCTCGCGCTGAGCTTATGCCTTGAACTGATGATCATGGCTGACCACTCGGACAGGCCTCGAGAGGACCGACAATGGAATGAAGCAGACCAGCTGGCCTGATGTTACTCCCATCAACCAGAAGAACTACTACACGTACGCCAATGCCTCCCCCTCCTCCCCTCTTCTCCTCCGCTGACATTGCGACGCCAGCGACTACATGAAGCGCGATGACCAGATCCTCGCCCTCCGACTTCAAGGCGACGCCAACCGCGACCGCCTCGTGCAGAGCGCAAAGGACCGCGACCGCGCCCTCGCCCGCAGCGGCAACGCAGAGGTCCCCCTCATCATCCCCGAACTCCAGGGCGACGACAACGCCGAAGAGCCCGGCGGCATCGACCCGTCCAAGATCATCGTCATCCACCCCGGCAGCCAGAACCTGCGCATCGGCCTCGCCAGCGACGCCCTGCCCAAGACCATTCCCATGACCCTCGCCACCAAATTCCCCCAGACCGAGGCCGAGATGAATGACGCCCTGCCGCGCCGCCAGTTCGAGGCTCGCACCCCCGAGGAGCAATACGGCGAGGAGTGGTCGCGCCGCTACGCCAAGCAGTGCAGCGACCTCAAGATTGAGATGCGCGCCAACAAGCGCAAGGTCCTGCCCAACTCGAAAGAACTCGTCCACAACTACAATCGCCGCACCGAGCCCGACGTTATCCCTCAGCACAACGACCCGCTGCAGATTGAGTGGACCGACGTGACTACCCTTGAAGACCCAGAGTCGACCGCCTCGTGCTTCATCGGCCACCAGGCCCAGCGCGTGCCTGACGACTCGAAGCCAAAGTTCAAGCTTTGGTCGCCCATGCAGCAGGGCTGGCTTAACGAGGATGACTATGCCACGACGGAGCACCTGTTTGACGATTTTGAGACGCTACTTGACCGCGCTATCCGCCAGGAGCTCGGTCTCACTCGGAACAGCACCTGGCCGCAGTACAGCTGCGTCTTCATCATTCCCGACCTGTACGACAAGAAATACGTCGAACAAGTGCTCAAGTCGTGCATGACTTGGTTTGAGTTTAACCGCGTGTGCTTTATTCAGGAGAGCATGGCTGCCACATTTGGTGCCGGCTACACGCAAGCCTGTGTGGTGGATGTCGGTGCCCAAAAGACCTCCATCGCTTGTGTTGAGGATGGCCTCTGCATCGAGGACTCTCGCATCAATCTCAAGTACGGCGGTTTCGATGTCACCGAGACCTTCATCAAGATGATGCTCTTCGACAACTTCCCCTACCAGGAGATCAACCTCCGCCGGCGGCACGATTTCCTGCTGGCCGAGGAGCTCAAGATGAAGCACTGCACCATGGCACAGGCAGATGTTTCGGTCCAGCTGTACCAGTTCCATCTTCGTGCGCCCAACCAGCCGACATACAAGTACCAGTTCAAGTCCTACGACGAGGTCATTCTGGCCCCCATGGGCTTCTACGAGCCGGCCATCTTTGACAACAGCCAGAAGCTACGCGGACGCCGGAAACTCATCGACCGGTCGTACAACGCGTATGATGTCGACGTGCCCGATGACCCAACCTCGGCGGCCCAGTTTGGTATCCTCGCGCTGGTCGAGCCGTCCCTCAACGAGCCGGCGGCGGGAGCGGGAGCCAACGGAGCTGTCAACGGCTCCGGCAGCCAGATCCAGCCGGCCGGCGACGTATCGACGCCGATGAAGGAGAAGCCACAGCCCTTTGACAATCTTAAGAACGGCATCAACGGTACACCTTTCGGATCCAACGCACCGTCCCCCGCGCCCGAGGGCGTCAGCACGCCCGTGCCGCCGCCATTCGTCTTCGGCGGCGGACGCGACGGAGCCAACGGCAGCCCAGCGCCCAACGGGGGTACACCAGCTCCCGGCGTGGCAAACGGCACGCCGGCGGTACAGCCGCCGGCGGGCGTCTTTGTCGACCCGACGATCAAGAGCGCCAAGGATGTCGCGATAGAGCGCGACGCCGTACTGCCGACGGCACCGCTGGACGTGGCGATCCTGACGAGCATCTACAACGCGGCGCGCGGCGACGACAAGAAGCTGCGCGACCTACTGGGGAGCATCATGGTCGTCGGCGGCGGGTCCAAGACAGCACACTTTACGGTGGTGCTTGAGGAGAAGCTCAAGGCGCGGCGGCCGGACTTGTTTGATCGCATCCTGGTCAGTCGCAGCGCGAGGGACATGGACGAGCAGGTCGTCACGTGGAAGGGGGCGAGCGTGTTTGCCAAGCTGCCGACCAACGACTCTTGGGTGACGCCGTTTGAGTTTGAGAGGTTGGGGGCGAGGGTGCTGCATCACAAGGTGCTGTGGGCGTGGTGAGAAGGGAAGGAAGGGTAGGATGGCTGGCGTCTGGGGGGTTGGAGTTTGGTCTGGTCTTTGTATTACTGATGTGTTGCATGTTGTTTGGCAGCACGGGCAAAGTAGAGGATAGGGGTTTTGTAAAATCTCCATCACTGATCAGCTGCACTGTTGTTGGTGATGAGTGAAGGAATGTGTTGTGTACATCCCGAATTGCTCGGCATTTACGTGTATCCCGGCGTCGTCGGCATTTCTATACATCCCGTGATGTTGTCCGCCGTCCATTTCGGGAATCGAGCTCATATTCCCTCGGAGTTGCTGACACACCTTGCCTGCCCAGTGGCGGTGCAACCCCCTGAAGTCCCCGCGCGGCCCCTGACTCGCCCGCTAAACTGACTGCACAGCAACACCCTCCTGCACCCCAGCCAGCTAAGCCCCAAGTCCCGGGCGGTATGACACGCTGACCTGGGTCGCTGCATCGCGCCCCTCCCGAACCCCGGGCCCAGAGCTCCGAGGCCAGTCGGTCCCCCATCGTGTCGTCGTCGCCTCACCTCAGCATCTTCTTCGTGTTCCCAAACATCCCACCTCCGTCCATCCACCACAACAACCTCTTTTTTTCTTGTCCCCCCCCTTCCGAGATGTAACGCCCAGCCTGGCAAAGCTACATTACCGATTCATTCAACTTCCAACTCTAGGAGGACCGACCTCCCCGGCAAACAACCTCCCTCCGTGGACGTCATCACCAATAATCTGACCACTCTCCAACCACCACCCACCATGGCCCTCCCGCGCTTCCTCCCCTTTGCGCGCACCACAACGCCACTACAAGCCGCGACATACCTCCTCGGCATCTCGCTCTTCTCAATCTCCTTCCTCGTCTTTCTCAACAGTTCCGTCTCTTTCGTCATCACAGACCTCATCGGTATCAAGCACGACACTGGAGATATCGTTGGCACCCTCGGCTTCTGTGACGAGATTGTCGCCCTCATCGCCTGTCCCGTATGGGGACTCGTCTCGGACCGTCTCGGCGTGCGCTGGGTCGCTGTTATTGGATACTCCATCATCGGGCTTGCGCTGCTACTCTTCGTCGAGGCGCGGAATGTGTATCCCCAGTTGCTGCTGGCGCGGATCCTCTTCGCTGTCGGCGCTACTGCCTCGTGGGTTTTCTATGACGTTCGTCATGGCGCTTGCTAACTTTATGCTCTGCAGGGCGACAATGGTCACCGCCATTCTCCCTCCGTTGACCGACGAAAGCGACGACGCCAGGTCCCCCGACGCATATAAACCGACAGCCAACGCACGACACAGCGTTGCTTCGGACCTGACCATTACTCCCGAGCGCTACCGCGGCAGCCCAACGACGAATGGCACATCCAACACCCCCTCGGCTTGTGAAAACGATGCCAACGCCGGCAGGAGGTCGGAGAAGCCCGCCCAGCTGGCCGGCTATGTCGGCCTCTTCACGGGCTGCGGCGCGCTGGTCGCGCTGTCAGTCTTCCTGCCTCTTCCCGCTCGCTTCGGCGAGATCGACGGCGTCACCCCCGCCGAGGCCATCACCGATACATACCGCGTTGTAGGCGTTGTCGCTTTCGCTGTTGCCGCCTTTGTCTTCTTCGGTCTCCGCAACCTCAAGGGCGAGGAGGGCAAGGGCTGGCGGGTGCTGCTGGGGCTCCGTAGGCGGGATGACGGCGAGGGCTGCGCGTCATCCGAGAAGCCAGTAAGTTTTACTCTTTAAGTACTGTATGGCACTCCCCTAACTGATCAGGTCCTCCCGTACATCCGTCTCCTCCGTGAGTCTGTCGGCCTCGGCTTCACCGACTCCCAGATCGCCCTCGGCTACCTCGGCGGCTTCGTTGCGCGCGCCTCGACCGTCGCCATCTCCCTCTTCATCCCCCTCTTCGTCAACACCTACTTTATTAGCAACGGCTTCTGCCAGGGCTCCCCTCACGACCCCTCGCCGGAGCTCAAGAAGGAATGCCGCGCCGCCTACATTCTCGCATCTATCCTCTCCGGCGTCGCTCAGCTCTTCGGTCTCGTCTGTGCCCCCATCTTTGGCCACGTCTCGCGCCGCACCGGCCCCGTCAACTACCCCCTTATTCTGTGCACAGTCTTTGGCATCATCGGCTACTCCATCTTCCCGCGCCTTGCGAGCCCAGAGTTCCGCGACGTTGATGGCCGTGGTGGCGGTCCCGCCGTCTTTGCCGTCGTCGCTCTTCTCGGCATCAGCCAGATCGGCGCCATTGTCTGCAGTCTCGGCTCTCTCGGCCGTGGCGTCCTGACCGCCGACCTGCCACGCGCTGCCCGCATCGCCACCATTGAAGAGTCGACCGACGCCATCGCCGAGGGCGAGAACGCGCCCCTCCTCGCCCCAGAAGCCTCGGTCGATGCCGTCTCGCGCGTTCGTCTCAAGGGCTCCATCGCCGGTGTCTACTCGTGGTGCGGCGGCGCAGCCATTCTGATACTCACAAAACTGGGCGGCTACCTCTTTGACTCCCTCTCCGTCGGCGCCCCCTTTTACATGATGGCCATTTTCAACGGGGTTCTGTTGATGGCAAGCTTGGCTATTGACACGGGCAGGATGTTTGGACGCGGCAACAGCAGCGGCAGCGGAACCACCCGGCGGTGAGCATCATTTCTAGGCGTACAAAAACATAATCATGGACATATGTAGCATGGGTCAAAAATAGAGCGGTTTGATTTTTCCTGAATCTTTTTCAAAAGTGAATCACGTATTCAAAAGAGATGATCTACCACCTAGGCCGCTTGATTCGGCCCCTCGAGGAACGTTGCCGATGAGCTTCCCTACTCTTCCGTAACTCGTAAAGCCGCTCGTCAATGGCATCAATATCCTCATCAGTGAACGGCATCTGTCTCCCCCCCTCGGGATAATCACCCTCCAGATCGAGAAGGGCCCGCAATCTATTGTCATCTCCGCGGTAGACCTCGTCATAGAGCCGATCATCATCCACGTGCTGAAACTCACGTCTTGCCATGACAAAGTCAGGGGCCCCGCGTGGACTGGCGGGAAGGCTGGATAATTCCCTTCGTGCCCAGCGGACGTGTTTCCCCCTGGTGCCGGTGTAGTCGACTTCGTTGAATGTGATTCTGACTTTGGAGTGCTTGATGCGGCACCAGTGGGCTGCGGATTTTGCTTTTTGGATGAGGGTGTCTATGCCTGTGCGGGAGAGGAGGGTTGTTAGTTTGTTCTTGGGCTGGAGGTTGGTGGCGGGGGAGAGGGTGGGGGATGTTGGGCTGGGGTCTTCGATGTAGGCTTGGGTGTTTAGATTTTGGCGTTGGGCGCGGGTGGGTTTGTGGAAGGGGGACCAGGAGGGGATGGCTCCCGGGGAGCCGGAGGTTCCCCAGGAGTTGGATGTTGAAGATGCCATGGGGAGATCTTGGGTTCTGGCCCGGCCAGGGAGAGGAAGCTGGGGTGGCAATGAAGTATTGACTTATAAGAGTGTGGTGAACCAGAGGGCCGGCCTCTGGTGAAGCTACGTGTGCGGTGACATACCGTCGTTAGACAGGGGGTGGAAGTGATATATATGTAGTTGCGGTGAGTAAGTTGATCAAGAAGAGGGTGATGGAAGAACAGAGAGTTTAGGTTGCGGACGATAGTGTTGTGCGGATGACGGGACCAGTATCTTCCATTCGGAACTACGTATTGTCGGACAATGATATTGTGTTGGTAGAACAGCGTGGATGCCTGTCGGCATGGGGTATATCTGCGAGGGTGAGCATCTTCTTTGTCCGCTCTGCCCCCTGTGGGTTGGTTGACCAGGACATTGGGATGTGGCGGTCAACCTCATGTCATTTTTACGTCCGCGGATGGCGATTTGTGACAGTACGTGTTGATATGGTTTGCCTACTTCTTACAGGACAGGTGACAAAACAAGAGTGCCATGTTGGAGTTTGTGAAGCAACTTGCTTTGTTAAGAAATCTGACATGTCCACCTTGTTCCTCGACAACTTGATAGTTGATTGTGCTGAGGTGCTGTGAGATCTGTTAGAACTCTGTGGGCAGTGGCTGTTCCTTCATGTGGAATCAGACATCGACGTCGAAACACCATGGGTGTCCTGTTTGCTCCTGATGTCTTCCTCAACACCAAAACATCACAGAACTTGCTTCGACATGGGCATCACACAGAACGTGGTGGTTCGTACAAAGCAACGTGGATCCATTTTCATCTCCCTAAAGACCAACCTAGAGACCTGGAGCCTTGGGTACCTGAGGCAGATGGGGAACCGGCCGGATCCGTAATTCCACAAAGAAGAAAGCCAGCCCATTTCCTTTGTGTGACAAACATGAGAACCCCCCTAGGAGAACCTGTGGTAAACTTTTTGTAGGCCGAAACGCACCATCGATCCAACCAACTGTCAACTGAGGGAAAGGAGGGGCAAAAGGGGCTCTCTCCGAGTATTTTGACGGGGCGCCGTATCATTTCGCGGGACGGTCAGTCGCCCGCCCGCCCGTCATGCGCAGAGCATGTCTGCGAGGGGCAGCTTATTTGCCGAGGCTGGGGAAGGCCGACTCGTCCTTGGTGTTGATGGAGGCGGAGTTGTTCTGGCGGGGGGCGCCGCGAGGGGCGTTACCACCGCGGGGGGCGTTACCGCCACGGGGAGCACCACCACGGGGAGCACCACCACGGCCACGCTCGGAGCGCTCGCCACGGTCGCCACGGTCACCGCCACGGTCACCGCCACGGTCACCGCCGCGGGCACCGCCGCGAGGGCCACCACGACCGCCGCCACGGGGGCCGCCACGGGTGGAGCGCTCGGGCTGCTCGACGAAGCGCTGGTCGATCTCGACAACGTTCTTCTGCTTCCTCTCGCGCTCGCGCTTGGCCTTGCCGCCGGTGCCGGCCATGAAGTCCTCCTCCTCGCGCTGGACAGCGGAGGCCTGGCCCCACTTCTTGTCGGAGCCCTCGTTGGGGCGACGGACCTCGATGCCGGAGTTGAGAGCGGCCTTCTTCTCGGCGAGCTCAGCGGCGTAGTCGGCGTAGGCGACCTGCTTCTCCTCAGGCTCCTCGGGCTCCTCGGCCTTCTCCTCGACGGCCTCGGCGGCAACCTCCTTCTGCTCGCCCTCGGCAATGGCCTCGCCGGCCTGCTCGTCCTTAAGCTCAGCAGTGCCCTCGTTGGCACCCCAGCCGTGGGCGGCCTGCTTCTCGGAGTTACCACTGGAGACCTGTTAGCAATTTGGGTGACGACAAGATCAGGATGAGGTGAACGTACCCGACAGGGCCCTTAGCGTGGCGGTCGTCGCGCTCGCGAGGGAAGCGGCCACCGCGGCCTAAAAGTGTTAGAAGATAGACTGTTGTGTGGGTTTGGACGGCAACATACCACCACGGCCACGGGCAGCGTAGCCGCCACGGGCGCCGCCCTTAGCGTCGCCCTCGGTGTTGCGGGTACGGTTGCGGTCGCTGCCGGCGTTGCGGTCGCGGAAGGCTGGAGGAAGTATTGTGTCAACCGACAGTCTCCACAGGCAGGGCTTGGGCAGACTCACCACCGTCGTTACCGGCGCCGCCACGGCGAGCGGAAGAACCGCCGGCGGGGAGACGAGCAGGAGCCTCGGGCTCAGCGTTACGCTTGGTAGTGCGGGTAGTGGCCTTCTCGACCGTCTTCACGGGGGCGCGAGGAGTCTCATCTTCCTCGTCGTTGCCTGGGGGTAGGAGTCAGGATGCGCACGTCATCGGAAGTGGGCGTGAGGGTTGGCGAGCATACCGAGAAGGGCGTACAAGTTCTGTAGAGGGAGAGTCAGTAAGGGTATTTGTCCAAGACGACAGGCTGGAGTCGAGAAGAAACGGCAGAGGTAACATTCGGGCCATTGGAGACGGTGGATGGGAGGGGGTGGAATTGAGCAGGAGCGAAAACAGAGGAGTTTTGACGAACCTTGCTAGCGACCGACATCTTGTCGCCTGGATTGTGTAACAATAGCGACCTAGTCTTCTGATATGTATGGGGGGAAAAGGCACGGTCAGACCACCATGACACGGCTGACAACGGCGATAGAGCTTGAGGGGGGGGGATCGGGCGTCGAAGGAGAGTCGTGGTGGTGATGTACGACGGGCGGAGGTGAGGTGAAGAAAATGCGCGACGGGCCCCGGAGGACGGTTACAGCGAATTGGAGCGTGGGAAAAGACGCTTGGACCATGTCGTGCCTGCCTCGATTCGCTAATTGAAATTGTGGTTCCAGTTGCCCTAATAACGAAGGTACGCCAGGTTTTCACCGTCCGAGCTTGCCAACACGGCCAAACTGGCCCTCGCCCAGGTACCTCGGATTATTGCCCAGCTAGCGGTCAAGCTTTCTGAGGGCCTGAGAATCACGAGCTGCGCCAAAGACGACGGCGTCTGACGGAGTGAGGTGAAATTCCCAAACCGGATGGACCTCTTTGCCGAGGTCAATTTGATGCCCCAAGCCCGAATTTCGGGGGCGGTTTTGCAAGGGAGGTACCTGGGTACTTCCTGACGACGCCTTCTTGCTGCTCCCCGCAGTCTCCAGAGACGGGCAGATTCAAGCCAAGCCCCTCACCGATGGACACCTGGACGGACCTCACCAGGTCATCCGCCAGCCTCCAGCAAAAACATTCCAAAAGAGTGATTGATACCCACAATCGTGCGCCTCTCCAGCCCATCAAAGCCCATCTGCAGCCGGGCCAGGACCCTGGGCAACGCCAACTGCCGTGTGGCCAATGCGGCGTTCCAGCCGAGCTCCTTCCCCACACCGACGGCGCTGTCAGATGCAGTGATGTCCGGAGGCAGCCTCTCATTGTGTGAACTCGCTTCGACCGATTCTCTTCACCATTGCGAATATCTCTCCTGGCCGTTATCTATGCGGCCACTATGCAACATAAGCCAATGGAGCAACGACGTGTGGCGCCCATGCCGCCCAGCAGTCAACCTGCAGAAACGCGAGAATGTCCCCGACTTGATTGGTTCCATCAGCACAGCCTGATCTGTGCAAGGCATACAACGAAGCCTACAAGATGAAGAGGTCCCCAAGACGCAGCTGAGGGCGAACTCCAGACGGTCTTACGCCTCGCCATCTTCCTCGGCTCGAGCAATTGTACCAAGTTTACTCTCCAGCAATGGCCACCATCAACTTCTCCGGCGTGTCAAATGTGCTGGAAGCAGCTCCAGCCCTCGTCAACTTCAAATTTGACTTCAGTCTTCGCAAAGTTGAGGTTCCCCCGGAGTTCCAAGAGCTGGGCCATCTCCTCAACTCGTCCCGTCGCGACAATGCCGAGAACGGCAAGCTTCACATCACCGCACGCCGCCTCGGCGTCCTATTTGAAGGGGTGACCCCTTCAACCCCGGCCTTGATCAAGGCCTACGGTCTCCGAGCGTCCGAAATTGCAAAGGCAATCAAGGAGGAAGACAAATCGCAGTCCTTTTCCTATGGGATATTCTCCGACCATGCCGGCTTCGACGCGGCCAGTATCTGGGCCGGGGCAACATCCGGTACCGGGGCGATTCAAGTGCATCTGCTGGCATGCATGCTGGCTCGCATTTGGCCTAGTCCCGAGGCCATATCCATCTGGGCGGAGCTTCTAGATGTCCGCCGAAAGAAGATCATGGCCGACTTTGAGTCGACTGGCTCAGCAGATTTGCAGCTTCTATCCGAAGCCAGGCAGTCGCTGGATCGCCAACAACTCGCCGAGTGGGATGCAAGCGCCCGTGCCTGGCTTCGTGTCGCCGACAATACCAAAAACCGACAACAGAAGAAGTTGTTGCTGATCATCACCAACCTCAATCAGCCGGTCAACTCAAGGCCTGTCTTATACGACGGTGTCATCAGAGCCTGGGTCGCTGGCTTGACCGGGATGGAGGCTTTGATATCAGGTACGCCATCGGACATGGAGAGCGGGGAACTGCTCTTGGCTCTCTCATCGTGGCACATCTACCCGAACCTTCTGGTTTTGGAGCCATTTCCACAGTCTGTGGAACAGCGTGATCTCCTGGTTCCTGCTTCTGGAACTCTGACCATTGGACTACGACGAAGAATGTCGACAACGACAGATTCTGGCCTGCACTGGTCTCTACCCTTGGCGCATCTTCAGTACTATGGAGACCCCGAAATGAAGCAAGGCAAGGTCACGCGCGTAGGCCAGAGACTATCCCTGGCCGAATTCAACATGGCTGTCCTCGGCTGTGTGCTCGGAAGTTGGGACATCAAGCATTCCGATCTTGTCAGCACAGTCGTTTGGATCAGAAAACTCTCCGAGATGGTTGAGGGGTACTTTTCGGATCACACAAGGCCCGAGGGCGACGAGACGTCTGGATTGCCGCCTCGGGTGAACCATTTTGACAAAACTTGGTTGTCTTATCTGGGAGACACTACCCGCTCCTTTCTAGACTCGACCGATTTTCAGCGTCAAATCTTCACGCAGCTGCTGAAACTCGGAAAGAGTCGCTCGATGTTTCTCGGCTCGCCGGGAACAACTTTTTTTGGTCTCTCAGACTTGAAGACCGTTGCCCCTTTGGCAACAACAGAGCAGAAAGTTCAGCTGTATAGGTCGCAAGCAGCTGCTTTTGAAATTTCCCACGAAAATGCCATCATCCATTACGTGTCCCCTGAAACGGGTCACGAGGAATTCACATCGGCCACTGTGGAGACAGGAAAGTCCAAGAAAAGGTCCTGCTCCGGGGATGAAATCAAACACAGCAATGGACACTGCCGATGGGTCCGGAGCAGACCACTGCCCTTGGCTCTTCCTCTGGTCACAAGCTCACCAGATTCCCTGATTACCCCAACAGTAGCCATGACAGATATTTTCTTCCACGGCGGCAGAGGCTGGGACGAGCTGCCAAGTGTCTTTTCAACAAGTCCAGATGCAAAAGGCGATCGGAATCTTACAAGCCACAACCCCGGACTCAAGCACCCTTCCACAGACGCAACACAAACGCAGCCTGCCAGTTTCGACCATAAGACCGGTAGCTCGGACCAGGCTCTTCATTTGAAGTCTCCAGACGAGATGTTTGCTGCGCAGCGTCTTCGCTATGAAGCTATGGGAGAGGCAGTCCGACCTGTGGAGGCAGAGCCACTCAAGGCGGTCATCAACCCCTACGGATCATCATGGATCGAATGGGGTCTTCAAGAATATGACCCTGCTCAGCGCTG
Source organism: Plectosphaerella sp. P0831 (assembly GCA_014635975.1). Taxonomy (NCBI): domain Eukaryota; kingdom Fungi; phylum Ascomycota; class Sordariomycetes; order Glomerellales; family Plectosphaerellaceae; genus Plectosphaerella; species Plectosphaerella sp. P0831. The sequence continues at coordinate 14,861 of JACAFV010000235.1, read as the reverse complement.
GGTCATCGACGACGATTGGATGTCCCGCGAGCTTGATGACATGAACGAATCCAAGTCCGGGCTCGAAATCCGCTATGAGCTGTGGCTTGGTTCATCCGACTCGACGGCGATCTATGTACGGACCGGGATACCACAGCCACCAGCAACTCGTCCGCTGTCCTTGGCAGAGCTTCATATGCTTCTTGATGAGGGTGGATGTACCGCCAGTCTGACCATGCAAGCGCTGAAAGGGGGTGTCGGTGCAACTGAACCGTCATATATTCACTCGCTAAGAACGCTTGCTGCTGTCAGCGACATGTATAACAATTTTCGCGGAGCTACGATCGACGTCAATGTTTTCTCATCATCCGTACCATTGCACTGGACCATGGAAGACCTCGGCCCGGATGACGACCTTGCCGCCCCCCAAAATTACACCGGAACATGTCAGGAAATTAAGATCCTGGCCAGTTATGCCTCCGACCAGATGAATGACCGGGTTCTGTTCGGTGGCTCCATCTCGGAAACCCGCCAGAAGGATCTGTTCAGAACCGGTCCAGTCCGCTGTAGGTTCTTCTGCGATTTGTGCTTCGCGACATGCTTCAGATTTCGCCCAATGACGAGTCGAATATTATTCTCTTGCATTCTTTGGTTTGAGAGTACCCTTCAAATGAACTCTAAGGTCCTCGACACAGCTATTGCGCTGTCCAGCGGGAACTCGCTGTTCATCGCCACGGCAGTCACATGCGACCCTGCACAGTCAGCGAACAGTTCACAGGTCCAACATGTCATGGGAAACGTGGGGCGCCCTGGCATATCAATTCTAGTGCCCCCAGAGAAACCACACGTCAAGAAGCTCGACTTGGAACGATGGCATTTACTCAACTTTGCGGCATGGGATGGACGACCCGGCAACAGCTTCCCCGAGTCCAGCTTGCACGTCTGGTTCACAGGGGCGACGCAGGAAATCGACATTGGGAATCGCGGACGGCAGGACAAGGAGCTCGTGGCGGTTGAAAGTGTGGTATCACTGCATAGTCGAGGAGAGTGGGTGACCGACCTCCCCATACAAGCCGCGAAAGTGGCGCTACGGACGGCTCACCCATGGATTGCTGGGTTGCCCAATGGCAAGGCTTCGACTGCTTCGACTGATGTTCTACCCGTTTCGGGGTCAACATTGCAGTGTACCAAGATGCACGACAGGGAGTTCCACCACCAACAGTTCCCACTGGCCGCAATCAATAATTGGGACGAGCTCCTGGACAGCACCCTTGCTTCGGAGCAGAATTGCATCTTTTTAGCCCGAAATAACTGGCAGGCCCGCCTTGCTGCTCTCATGATAGCTCTGGCGAGAGACAAGAAGGTATACTTGCTCCCTCCGTATGTGTGTTGGGAATGCACGAAGGAGGAGTACGCGTCGAACGGAGAATCGGCACAGACTGTGCTATTCATAGCATAGATCTCACTGGAAAGAGGCATCTTTCACGATGATCCTGACGCTGACCGTTACACTTGTTGTCTCTTGGGAGGTTGAACCGCACAGCAAAGATGCCGGGGGATGTTGAAACAAACGTGCTTCAGATGAAGCATCTGACATGTTCAGGGTCTGAAGATGGGACCAGCCCTACTGTCATGCGGCGTCCTGAGATTTCCAAACGCAACGCCAACGTCGACATCAACGTCAACCGTCCGTCTGACGACATACTCACTTCCCTCTGTGAGAACAGCCACACAGACATCAAAAACTCAAATGACGTCTTCCGGCGGCAACTCCGCCGATTCAATCACATTGCGCAACCTTTAGGCAGATCGGCCCATCGCCAACGGCTGATGTCGAACATCCGACGGGCTTCCGCGGGAAAGTTGTCACCGCCCCCCCAAAAATTCCCCGAAAACAGCCGTGCGCTCTAAACACACTCCCCTCCCCACAAGTTGCGCCCAAAGAGGAAAACGTCTCTCATCTCGTGCATTAGCGTCGAAATTGGGCCCTCCGACGTCGGAGCATTCTCGCCATTCGGTATAGCCCGTGGAGGGGGGGCGTGTGTGCCCATCGGCCGTTGCGAACCACAAAGAATTCGGCGTCTAGGCCAACATGCCGCTTCACGATGGAGGCGCGTGACGGGAGTTCCCCTCGTGGTGATGGGCTTCGTGACCCCGTCCGTGGGACCGACTTTGCTCACCGCCCATTGCCGGACATTGAGAGGGCCCCCTCTTCTCAGGGGAGGTTTGCGCCATGGCCGTTCCCCTTCTCATTAGCTGCTGTCTGTGGCCAAAGACCGGCACGGCATGTCTGGCATTTGCCATGTTGGGCCATGGCAGTGAGTGATGACAAATGAAGGGCAAGGCAGACACGCGGCGGACCAGACTCCGACATCCCGGCCGCCAAGCAGGCACAATGTGTCACCGCCAATGTCACTTCCAAGGCAACGTATCTCTCCCCGGGCCCGACGGCCGTGTTGGCCGCAAGCCAAGCTTCGTGATGGCATCAACCACGCACCGAGACACAAATCCCAATCACACTGCCCACGGGCGGTCAACAAACCTGCCCAATGCAGCCTGTCCCCGCAGGGCGCGGAGTCTGACGCCCTTCCCTAGCTCAGCACGTCCATTCCTCACAAGATGACGAAGCGGCCGGCCGGCCACGCAATTGCCCATGTCCCTCCAACAGAAACGCTCGCCCGAGTGGAGACGAAAGCCACTGCAACGAGATGAAATAGAGCCAAGACAAAGCAAGTGTCGAAAATGCAAGAAAAATAAAATAGCCCAGGATGGGCGGGCGCTTCCATGGTTTTCATGTTTCTGTTACCCCTTCGTTACCCCTTCGCAACCACCCCGTGGAGATTGATGCCGCGTTTGACTGGACAGGAACAAACCCCAGGGCTGAGGCATCGTGCGCCGGCCCGGTCTAGCCTCGCCTGCGAGTCAGGGCGACGCATCGCCCATCTCACCCCCAGGCACGTCTCACGTTGCCGAACGGCACAATGTGTGACGGGACCGGGGGATGGGATTACGTACAATACACCAGGGGGAAGACGGGGAAATGGGGGATGATGGGGCCATAGGGCGCACTTGTGATGCAGAGACGTTGCGCAAAGGTTCGTCATTGAAGTCTGGACCAAGTTGGTGCGGTCTGGTGATTGAGTAGTGTTTGATAGTAGGCACTGGCGGCACAGGATGAGAACAGAGTGCCCGCGAATGTGTTTTGATTTCGAAGGACGAGCCGTGAGGACGAGGTCATCCCCCGGACGCTGCGATATATACTATCTACCAAAGAAAGCCGAACTGGACGTTGCGACCCCAGACTGACAGAAGAGAAAGACGGGACTTTTGTAGCTCCATAAACGCCGGGAAAAAGACAAAAAAGCAAACCCGAAAAAGACCGATACTGATGATACAGATTCTCCTTTCCAAAACATGTACCCCAAGGGACTCCAGGTATGCGTTTCCGCCAGTGCGATCCCTTGCTCAAAAATGATGTGATTGGGTATTTCCTTCGCCCGCTCCGCCCCGATGCCGCGCGCCAGTGTGTGGTGCTGATTGATTGTTTGGTTTGTTTGTTTGTTGGTTCGCAGAGAGATATCTATCTGTGCGCCGTTTTGATTCGTTGTGGGAAGAAAAGCCCACGAGAGCCCATATCTGGACTTCTCCGTACCGTGGTATTCGATTAGGGGAGCCGTTTCAGACTCGGTCGTAACTTCGTCCCGATGCTGTCGTGAATGCCGCCCTGGGTATCAACTTTTCGACCGCCGTAAAACTGAGAAATGATGGAGACCTGCCGAGGTCTCGGCCGTTGGCGAGGGCAAGGCCGGAAATTATGGATAGAGAAATCTCGGAGAGTAGGAAAAGACGGATAAAAGCAAGTCGAAAAGCAAAGCAAAAGAAGAGGTAGACCGGTCTACCGCATGTTGCTGGTGTCGAAAGAGAACTGAGTGGGGAAGGCCATGCTCGCGCTCAGGCCAAAGGGATCCCAGTCGCCGCCGTGATCCAGGAGTTGAGTCATGGACGGATAGGCGCCGTGCGGCGCCTGCGACGACTGAACGGCCTCGCCCTGGGTGACGTGGTGGCCGTTGACGGCTGAGGCGGGCGAGGGGACCATGGACTGGTGGCCGTCGGCAAATGACGGGGGATATGGACCGTGGCCGGGCGTGTCCATCTCGGAGTCGTCCACCATGTCGGCGGGAGCGTCGTACTCTTGTTCTGAGGGGGCAAAGGTTAGCTTTGGGTATAAGAGGGGCTTGGTGGGCGTGGACGTACCGAGCTGCTCAATGTGGTTCTGGAAGCCAGGAGTCGGGTAGTACTGAGCACCGCTGTTGACACGGGCAGGACCGCCAGACATCATGTGTGCCCTGGTGGCGGGGTTCATGGGTGCCAGGGGGCTCATCTGGGTCTTCATGGGCATCGAAGACCGAGGAGGGCCATCCGAGGCGGCTGGGGAGACGGCAGCGTGGCCAAAAGGCGGGTTGCCGTTGGGCGAGTTGGCATGGGAGGGAGGAGTCGGCCTGTTCTTGGGCGACGGGAAGTTGTGCTGCTGCTGGATGGGTGGCGGCAGCGCGTTCATGCCGGGCTCGAGCTTGGGGGCGATGCTCGAGTTGGACCTGCGGCCGTGGTTGCGGCTCATGATGGCCCGCTGGATGGTAGGGGGCTGGACGAGGTTCTGGGGGACGTGGGTAGGTCCGAGGTTGGGACTACCAGTCTTGGCCTGAAGCTCAGCCTGGACATCGATGCCTGGAGGGGAGGTCAGTTGGGGGTAACAAGGGGAGAGGGTGTTGATGAGGCTTACCCTTCTCCAGAAGGATACGCTCCAAGAGGGAGTTCTTGTAGCGCAGCATCAGGCACTCGTCGGCGGCGGTGCGATGAGCAGCCTGGAGGCTGTGGAGGTTGGACTCATGGACGCGGATGGCCTCCTCGAGCTGCTTGATGTACTCGGTGCGGCGCTCGCGGAAGGCCGCTTGGGCCTGGCGGTTGCGCTGCTTCCTTTCCTCAGAGGTAGCATAGATCTGAGGGGGAGGTCAGCATGAGGTCGGACACTACATGGTACGACGGCAGCATGGTGTGATGATAGGGGAAAAGGGACAAGAGGTGAGGCGTAGTGTAGGCTCAAGGCCGGCTGGCCATAAGCAGCCACGATAGGTAGTCGACATGTGGTTGACATGTGGTGATGGAAAAATGTCACGTAATAAAAATTGGAGGTTGTCACTCACGGGTTTGCGGCCTCCCTTGCGCTTGGGTTGCTGGTCGGCGTTGAGGTTGGCGTTGCCGTTGCTGCCGGGGATGCTGGAGCCAGCACCGTGATCGGGTCCGAGGGAGGAGCCGGGCGAGACGGGCGACTCGCCCTCGACGAGATCCTTCTTGTCGATGGACATGGTATCTGCCATGGCCTGCCTGACCTGCAGCGGCGTGGGCGTGCGGGCGTCGAGAGGTCGCGGTGGCGGAAAATCCGGGGTAACGAGGGCGATTGCCGCTTGGCAGCAAAGCACCCCAGACTGTCGACGAGATCAAAACGGGCGATTGTGACGTCGCCGCGTTCCACAGAGTAAGGTACGATAGGTGAATCGAGTGCCGGTGAGGTAAGGTTGTGAGGTTTGGCGATCCGGGGCAACGGGGTTTGTGTGCGTCGTTGCGGGCGCAACAGAGATTGACGGCAGGGAGGAAGTGGCCGAAAGTGGCGGGTAGTGCGTGTCTGCGCCCGCAAGAAGGCCTTGGGGCGAATCCGATGGAGCGGTAGAGATCTAGGAGCCGCAAGATAAAGTACGGCTTGTGCCTGGGGGGGTAAGGGCGAGCGGGCGCAACGAGGAGGAATTCAAAGAGTCTATTCGTACTCTGGACGGGTTCTGCGCAGCCCAGAGATAAGGGAACGCGGGCGATGAGAGGTTGCAGTGAGTAAAGAAATGGGAAGAGGCCTGAGGGGTTTTATGTAATGGTAATAGGATTTTGGGGGTGCGAGGGCGAAGAGGGGTTCCAGCTCCCTTTTGAACGGGCTGCCTGGCCCTACCCTATTTTTCAGGCTGCTGGGGGGCTTTTGCCCGCCTGGCCTGCCGCTCACACCTTTACAGCGGAGGGCCCGGTGCGGGAACGACAGACATTTCGAGGTGGGTGGAGGAAGGAGGGGGGGGCGTGTCATGTCGAGGGCAGCCCCCGGGGTGTGGACAGAGTGGGTGGGGGTTATAGCGAGGCCAGCGTTTTCCGAAGCATTGGCTGGCACAGAAACGCTGGAGAGGGGCGTCGTACTGGTTTAGGGGGGTGTCCACAATGATGCGAGCGCACACCATCTCCGTCCCAATCCCTGCCGCGCCTTCTGCCAGTGCCAGTGGGCAATGAATGGGAGGGAAGGAAGGACTCGAGGTGGTGTCGTGTCGCCCGTATCCAACCAACCTTGGAAGCTGCCACGGTCTCCATTCTGGTTTGTTCCCTGGCGCATCTCCTCGCCGTAGGACTCGAGTCGATTGAACTCGGGGCACGGCACAAACAGGCGGATCTTCAGGAGCACCAAACTTCCAGGTTGTCCGCCAGTCTTCACGTCGCTTCTCGGGACTCCCCTCGCCCAAACTCAATCCATCAAACCCGCGGGACAAAGCTTCCAAAGCCACCTCACCCCGCGCCCCAGTAATGGCCATTCGTCTCAACCCCCAGACCGGTATGATGATCTTTTGACGTCTCTCCAAACACGCACACTGTGTTCTGCAACCCACTCCTCCTCCTCCTCATCTACTCTATCTCTTCTGGTGGGATGGACGGTGGGAGGTGCCGGTGACGTGGGCGAGGAGACGTGTGACCCGGCCGACACTCCCTACAAAACGGCCTGGCGGTTCGTGCCCTCTTCCGACTCGCCGCCAAGACGTGCCCTCGCATCACATTCCTTCCCCTTGTGGCCGGGGGCAGCAGAGCTGAGCGCCAGACGACTCCCGGCGGGCATCGAGCAAAGGCGCACGATGATGGGCCAGATGGGGCCTCGAGTATTAGCCCCGCCCTGGGCAAGGATGCATCGTGCAACGACTCGCCGACTGTCTCGATCTGATCTCCCAGATGCAAGACTGTGCTGTGCTATGCCATGGCGAGCAGAAGGAAGCCTGCCATGACAACATGTGCACGCAACCGCAGCGAAAGCATCGCGACCGGAAGAGGCATGGCTAGACAGAAACCTCTTCCGTGTCCAGTGGTGATGATCTTTGACAACACAGCAAGCCGATCAACCATGCGCCCACTTGCCGGAGATCGCCAAAGGGAGGGCCAAGAGGGGCCTCGTCTCTCTCCCTCATCATCCCACGTCCAGGAATTGCAATTTCAGGCGAGCATGCCATGGGCGATGTCTGCGCTGCGCGTTGGACCATCGGCAGGGGCCTTATCAGTCTCAAGCATGCTGGCCTCGCAATCACTGCGTGGGAGCATACAAAGTGACCCCCAGCGAGGTCCCATATCCCACGTCGTCCTGATAAGTTCCAGCATCCCCGTTCGTCTGAAGCGCCTCGTTCCTTCTCCCCCATCTTCTTCAAGGCCACTCCGCCCTGCGATTGCGCAGATTTTTCTCTCCAAGGGCTGCGTGCCCCCCAAACTTCATCACCAGCTGAGCCCTTTGTTGCCCATCGCAATCCTGATTGCCTCGACGGCGTCGTCCGAGAGCACGATGGTGGCATGGTATCTGTTTGGATCTGATTACAAGCCCACTCGGCTTGTTTGGGCTTGCGTCACTGGCCTGGTGCTGCCCCCCGATGGTTGAGGGGCCCTAGGATGGGACCAGCAACAGGGATAACCTTCAGGTGGCAGCCAGATGGCAATTGGATCCGCTGGTCGGAAGTTGCGGAAGCGTTGCACCGCGTCTCGTCATGTCCGCTCGTACTGTACTACGTTTGGACGCACTCGGGGTGCTGGCCTGGTGCACTAACATCCGTAGTGCTCGGGTTTTGAAAGTTGCATCTCCTCGGAGCCTAGGCAAACTGGCCGATGCCCCCCTGAAGAAACAAACGCCGTGGCCTGAAGACTCCCTCGAAAGTTCCCAACAACTGCGCCAGCGGCTGATGGAGGGAAGGTTCTTTTTCCAAGAAGACCGGTGGTCATCTTGGCTCTGTTCATGCTTCGGCCGCCCTTGAGAGGGGAGGAGGCATGCCCACCTCGGCTTCGGCTGGCGAACTGGGCGTCCCATCTTCCTCGAAAGCTCACTCGCGTTTCTTGGCAGTCATTTGTGGCGGGCCTCAGGTGACCTCGGGGTGCGGTGCTTTGATCGGAGCAGGGGTGTGTTTAGCCGCCAGGGTGGCCACAGGCTTCTGGAAGGTTTCTAGCGTTCAGTGCAATGTGCAGGTGTGCAGTCTGACCCGCCGACCCTCGGAGCCCGGGCTTTGGATCATGTCGAACGGCATTGCTGAGGGAGACGACTCCGGCTAGGATCTGATCTGATCTGATCTGACGTTTGCCGTTGAAGGGTACGTATGTTAGCTGAAGCGGAAGCAGGGCGGACGCTGGCAATGCTTGGCTATTTTGAGTAGATTGGTGCCTTGGTTTGATGGTATCGGCGGTGTCAACGCTCCGCATCCCGGTTCGTCTGGTGCAAATACATCTGCATCTGGCCGTGTTCGTGGGCTGAGGCCGAGGCCTGCACCATACCGACTGTGTTGCGTGGCTGTTGGAGCGGGTGGTCACTTGACTTGACTTGGTACGTGTCGTCTCGGGAGTTCGGGGTCCAAGAGCTTGTCCGCCATCTGTCCAACCGTTGCAAAAGCCGGGGATACCATGTTCTCGTTACCAAGCACTCCAGTCGGATCCAGTCCCTTGACCAGGCTAAGCACAAGTAACAACCATCATGTCAGCGCCATGACCACCGTCAGGATGCATACCGACTGGTTGATGTCGCACGTTCGAGACATGGCATTCGGGTGAAGTATCAAAATATACTTCTTCTTCCGACGTTAGATGGACGTGGTTGCGGTGCGACGGGCCCCTTTTGTGTGACCAGTTCTTCAAACTTGTCCTGGTCCGGCGGTGTGGATGGCGACCGAGCGCCTTGTGCATGTTGAATTGGCGAATGACGACTCTGACGCGCTCCAGCAGGAGGCGGTGTCTGTGTGACCGCAACTTGAAGGGGGGGAAGGACATGGTTAGCGGGCTATCGGGCTTTCTCGAAGAGCACGCGTGCAACTGTTAGTGTGGCATCACATCGAAGCTCATTGGCCATACCCCGACCGGGCCACCAGGCTGTCGGGAGCTTGGGCCACCCAAATGTAAACAATGATCGAAAGCCCCTCCAAAAACACATGATCCCAGAATTAACAAACCACGCGTAAGAAGGGCCGCGACCACCTGACATCATCGCCTCTCTCCCTACGCTCGCTCGTCATCTCCCTCACGAACCACCTTGGAATCGACTGCAAGGTTTCCAAACACAAGCAACCATGTCGCCGCCTCGCCGTCGCTCGGCTCGATTGGCCAGTGCCTCGACCCCCAAGGTACGTCCGACGCGCATCACACAACCACTCTGAATGCCCTCGCACGTCGAAAGGCAGCCTACTGATCACGTCACAGCCCAAGGCTCAGTCTAGCCTCTCCTCGCTGGTCGAGCAGGAAGAAGGATCCTCCCCCGCCCCCTCTCCCACGACGCCGGCCTCGTCTGCCATCAAGCCCCCAAAGTCGGAAATGCACCCGACCAAGGCCCATCCCAGCGCCAACGGCGACGCCGGCACCTGGCTGGGCTTCCGCGACATCAAGTCCGCCGACGTCTCACGCGGAAAGACCGCGACCGATCCCCAAGCTACGCCCTCCAGGCCCTCCGGCATGCCGTCTACTCCCTTCACCTTCAACGTGTCGCGCCAGGCAGACCTCGGCCTCAGCGCTCCCGCCCAGCGCATGATGGAGGAGCTGCGCGCCGACACGGAGCGAATCAAGGCCGACCTCATGGCCCAGCGTGAGCGCGAGAAGCAGAACGAGGAGGCCACAGGTCGCAAATTTGCAAAGGCCCGTGGCCGCTCCGGCCGTTTCAGCGCCGCCCACATAGCCGAGTTCAAGAAGATGGACTCCATCGAGAACCACCCCTCGTCCTTCCGCGCCCAAGCCGGTCGCTTCACCCCCGTCAAGGCTGGCGCTCTCAAGCGCTCCTCGTCAAAGGCTGACCTTGACGAGGCTGCTGCTGTTCAAACCACGCCCAAGACTACCCTCAAGCGAACTCACTCCAAGGCCGACCTACACGAGACTCCCAGCCTGCAGCTCAAGTCCGCCCTCAAGCGCACCGCCTCCAAGAACAGTCTGACCGACCGCGCCAATGCCCTCACCAGCAGCGTCGCCAAGGCCCGCAACGACGCTGCCATGTCGCCTTCCAAGATGGCCTCTGCCTATGCACCCGAGTCGCCCTCCCCCGTCAAGCGCGTCCGCAAGCAAATCGAGGACGACGTCTCCACCTACCGCCCGACCTCGCGTGACGGTGCTTCGTCCATCCCGCGTCCCAAGTCGAGCGGTAGTGACGCCCCTGGTGCCGGCCGGCCCAACACCTCGCTGGCCTCGTTCCTGAGCCCGACCAAGTCGACTACTGTCCGCCAGGGCGCCGCTACGCCTGGCCAGTACCCGAAGCTTCCTACCTTTGGCCTGACCAAGTCTGCCAGCAAGCCCGATCTCGCTGCCGCCGCCGCCGCCACGGCCAAACCGACGCCCTCGAAGCCATTCGGTACACTGACCAAGTCTGCCAGCAAGCCCGATCTTGTCGCCGCAGCCAAGCCCGGCACTCTCACAAAGTCCGCCAGCAGGTCCGACCTCGCCGGTCCCTCCAAGCCGACGCCTTCGAAGCCTTTCGGTACCCTCACAAACTTCACCAGCAAGCCCGATCTTGCTACGGCCGCTGCGGCCAAGCCGACACCCTCGAAGCCTTTTGGCAGCCTGACCCGCAAGACGACCGAGCTGAAGAATAGAGTCATTAGCCCCGGCCGCTTCGAAAAGGTCAAGTCGATTCTCAAGGGCGCCCGCACCGCCTCGGGCAACGTCCAGACCGCTATCCCCGGTCCCTCCAGCGTCTCTCAGACGCCCGCTCCCCAGGCCGCCCCGAAGATCGTCGCCCCCGTGCCTTTCACCACGCCCCGCCGCAAGCTCTTCAAGCGTGTCGACTTCACCCCCGATACCAAGGGCCCTGCGAGGGACAACTTTGGCGAGGTCTCGTACCCCAACCTGGATGCCGTCCTTGGCAGGATCCCTAAGGAGGATGCTGCCGACGTCACCAGCCCTACCCCGGCCACCTCTCAGCGGCCTCTGCCCGAGCCTCCCGTTGCAGCCGAGCCCGTCGCCGGCCCTGGCCCTAGCACCTTCACGTTCCGTAGTGAGCAGACTATGCGTTTCGGCAGCGGTTCTCCGGCTGCCTTTGGCTCGTCTCCCGGCCAGTCGAGCATCCGCACCGTCAGGCCTTCTCTGCCGCTCCAGGACCTGCCGGGCAGCTTCCCCGGCGAGGGCATGGAGACTGATCTCCCCAATGTTACTGACAGGAGGAGGTCCGCGAGCAGGTCGCCCATCAAGGCCACGCTCGAGGAGGGTGTCCCTCACGGCCTGACCAACGAGAAGCGTGCTCGCGCCGACACGCTCGAATCGCACCCCAACAAGGAGAACCAGGTTCCCGCGGCACCCATCTTCTCCCACCTCGCTCACGGCATTGGCAACGAGAAGCGCAACCGCGCCCACGCTGCAGCCTCGCACAACGGCAAGCTCTTCAAGAGCCCCGCCAAGCCCATGCCTACGTTCGCTCACGGCCTCTCCAACAAGAAGCGGGCTCGTGCGACTGACGACGAGGGCGATGCCGACCAGGAGGGCGCCGACCGCGGCGGCAAGAGGCGCAAGGCCTCGGGCGGCTCTGCCAGCTTGCCGTCGGCCAACATGAAGCTGCCTCGCACCATCCCGACTCCGTCCAAGGTGCGCGCCGGCAGCGCCACCCCGACTTCCGTCAAGAAGCGTCTCGGCATGACCATGAGCCGCCTCAACGCTCTCGCGCAGCCCAAGCGCCGCTGATCGGTTCCTCGGGTCTGTGATTTTGCAGCTACTTTGGTCTCTAGCTGGACATCTTTGTTGGATTGCTACAACGACGACGACACGATGACGAAGACTTGTCAAGCAGCGAGCATTCTTGCAGCAGCAATCAAACACGTGTGTTACCACACTGGCGTTCTGGGGGGTGCTGCAAGCGGTCGAACCGCCGGAACATTGCAGAGGAACCCTCCGATTGTTTTTTCACTTTTGACTTTTTGGCGTTTGGGGAAAGGGAAGGGGGCTACGGAAACAAACATGGCAATTCATCCTTACACACACTTTGTAACAATACCGCCGCAGGACCTCGGGTTAGGTTTTATCCAGGCGGGACACTGGTTTTCGATTCTGAGGGCGTTTTGGCTCTGGCATGGGCATGGACGGCATGTATGTATGAGTCCCAAAAGTTGATTTTCACCTGACTGGCGTCCGAGTCTTCTGTGATGTGCTGGGCAACGGGGGGGGGTGGGGGGAGCACCTTCTCTCACTGTCGTCCGTGCTCTAAGGAGAGAAGGAGTGATCCTATTGGCACCTTCCTAGTATCCAAGCCTACTCGCAACCTCCTCGCACACCCGCTTCGCTCGACAACACCATCACCATCACATCGGACACCTTTTAGGGTTGTCCCACAGTCACTACAGGTACAGTTACCGGTACAACCAAGCAGCTCTATTTCAAACACAATGGCACCATCATCGAGACCCCCTCAGCTGGACTCGCAGGCCGCCGCTCTCATGGCCCAACGTCCGTCTCGACCGCTCTTCACTTGCACCTTTTGCTGGCACCTATCTCCCGATCCTCCTCACGTCGTGGGCCGCTCGGCCCGGCTGGCCTGCAACTCGTGCTTCGCGGGGTTGATCGACCTCGCCATCTACTGGGTATGCGGGGAGGTTGTGCTCCGCGGCGACGACTGCGTCAGCCTCGGATGGTGCTTCTGGCACAGGAGCTGCTACGGCTGCTTGCTCTACGGGAGTCGGCTCATCTGTCAGGGTACCGGAGTGGAGGATCTATTCGAGCACACCGAGAGTCTCACACAAGCCGAGGAACAGGAGATGGGCAAGGGACGAGGCCGGGAGATTGAAACGGTGCCGCTTTGCGCAAACTGCTTCGTTGAAGCGGAGATTGACGATCTGGATGAACGGGCGATACAGCAAAAGGCGCTGAACAGGATGGACCGCGTTGACGGCGGGCTGGGGCGGATGAGATAGGAGAAGCAGAAGCTGGAAAGGCTGCGGGTGAAGATGTCGCCGGAGGTAAGTCTCTTCTGCTGCTTGACGCGATGACGAGCTGACGAGAGACAAAGCCTGGACAGACTGTGAGCCATCTGCAGCAACCCGCCAGAGACGAACCGCAGCCCCTGGACGGACACCAGTGTACGATGCCGTTGGACTCGACTATTTACGTGTCCATGTCGAATCCCCTCGGAGAGCCGGCGTTCAAACCCAGTCCTACGAAGCCCATCCCCCGGTGGATGCAGTACCTTCCCGAGTATCGCAAGACATATCACCCCGAAGAAAGCCACGGCCAGACCCGGAGGTCCACGTCTGCCCTTCCAAAAAATGCCGACCTGGATGATTCAAGATCACGAGCTTCGTCTGGCTTCTCGGCAGCAACGGTGTGCCCGACGAGGACGCACACACCCGTCTCCACGCCACCGCCACTGTCGCCGCGTACATCTTCCAAGAGTTTTGCGTCGTCGCCATTTGATGACCTGGCAGACCCAGCTTACCCTCCGCTGGAGGTACGCACGACAAGACAGCAGCCACTGTCTTATGTTAGCCATGAGCCGTTGAAGCGGCCGTCTTCACGGATTGGATTCAAGCAGGCACACGAGAGGTCGGAAACAGAGGCATCGGCATACATGACGCCCCCGGAGTTCTCGGTTGACGAGGGAGATGAGGAGGAGTCTCCCGTCCGGGCTGGAGCTTCAAGGTTGCGAAGACGACGACATGACGAGTTCCATCGACCCCAGAGCCCGCTGTCTGCACTGGTTGATCCCAGTCCGATAGGCAACCGGCCTCACTGGCACGACGCCGTGAGACCGCTCATACGCACGCCGCCGACTCTTTCCTCTGAGTATCTGGACAAATACCGACCCATCAGGTCGCCGTCGCCTAGACCAAACGCCGGTTTCCGCGAACCCATGGCCATGATCGAAGCCATGCGGCGGGACAGCATGGCGACGGGCAGCTCAGCCAGCACGGCCAGAGAGCCAGAGACACCCACGCGTACAAGCTCAGGGCGAAGACCACAGGACATAATGCAGCCGTCACAGATACAAGACCAGGTCAGGGCAGGGCGTCAGCGAAGGAGAGGGCCGCCGCCCGGATTGCTCGTCGGACCTCAGGCGCCGCTGGACGGGGCAGAGTCGCTGCACTCGGGAACAGCACATGGGCGGTCTTATTCTCCGGGGAAGAAGAAGAACCTGCAGTCCGAGTTGAAGAGATTGTTTGGGAAGTAGCTGTAGCCGTAGCATTGAAGGGGTATCCTAAGAGCATTCCTAGTTGTACTCCTGGAGGTCGAATGTCATCGCGCGTAGGCGCCTCTTATCGATAAGCATCCCACCTCTTTTGATCCCGAGCTTCAACTTCAACTTCTTTCCTCCAACAACACCAAATCCCCAGCTGCCGCCGCCACTCAAAGCAACGCTCTACTCCCACAGCTCCAATCACGAGAGTAAAAACCACAACTTACACCGCCTCTCAACATCCATCGCCCGCCCGCCGGCCGCAACCGCAATCATGGCGCCCGTCGACAACCCAACCCACGACCTCCTCGAACGCACGTCGCATACCTCCCCTCCCCTTAACCACAACTAACCTCCCCTCAGAACAGGTCAAAGACACAATCCAAGACCTCTACCAAATCATGGTCCAAATCGCAACCTACTCCGCCACACCCTC
>JACAFV010000234.1:0-30496 GCA_014635975.1 Plectosphaerella sp. P0831 | reverse complement strand
TCCTCTACGACTACGCCGAGGTATAGTAACTACGGCTAGCCCGGATATAATATTCGATTATATTAAGTATATATAGATTATATCGGAGTAGACGATTTCGAGTAGAGACGAATTAATTTTAGGCGTTATAGTTAATTTTATAAGGGTTATAGGCTAATAGGCGTAGTTAGGGTAGCTACTTACTAAGGGTAGCTACTTACCTAGGAAGTACGTTATAGCTACGTTTCTTCGGCGCGGCGCGGGTTAATAGACCCGGATTTTATCGCGTTTCCTCTCTTACCTAGGTATCTACCTCCCTCTAGGTAACTTAATCCTATCCCTCGCCTAGAGTAAGGCTCTCTCCTTATCGTAGTTATAATTCTTTAGCCTTCCGACGCCGGCTTAATATCGCGTTCTCGTCTTTAAGCGCCTTTATCCTTATCTCTATTAGGGTAAACTTATATATTATCCCCTTTATACCCCTCGTAAACTAGTCGATAGCTTCGAGAATTAATACCGGGGTACTACTTTTATAATAGATAATTCGATTTTTAATAAAGTTAGATTATAAATCTATATATATAGTAGTTATAGGCGTTTAAGAAATCTATAGTATAGGTAGCCCGTAAGACGACCTAGAAGGTATCGGCGTTTTTAACTTTATATCTAGCTTTAAGAGAACTACTTCCGGGTCGTAGGGTATAATTCTAGCCCCTCGAAAACCTCCTAGGATATTCTTTTCTATTATTATATCTCGGAATATAACGGAAAACGCCGGGAGGAAGTCCTCCTTCGCGATATAGGTTATACCGGCCTTTATCTTTACCTCGATTTACCGATCGTACGCTTTCTTTAGCGGACTAAAATAGCTAATATTAAGAGGTTAAAGTAGATACGACGAATAAAGGGATATATAAAGCGTAATAATATTATTCTCCTTATAGTAAAGCTTAAATTTAATAGAGTAGTAACTTTCGTAGTTATCTAGGACGAGGACGTAATATACGCCTACCTTTAGGGTTTCGTATATTAGTCGAAATACCGATCCTAGTCGAGACTAATTTCGTTTATCGTCTAGCTATTTAGAGACGTTACGATCCTCTAGTCGTATAGAATCTTATCGTCTTAGTACTAAGTCGAGAGGTAATATTAGCCCGCGAATATTACGTATAGCGGGACGTAGAAACCGGTCGCGTTAACGCCCTAGATTACTATAACCTATTCCCGATTACCTAACTACCTTATCTTTACGTTTAACTATCTTTCCGTACCTATAACGACTATACTATTAGTAATAACGTTTATCTAGAAACCGGTCTTATCGAAATTATAGATATCGGAGTCTACTACGCTATATTTCGCGATAACGTTCCGTATAAGGCGAAACTATATATTTATCGTATTAGGATCTTCGTATTAAACTCTCTTATAGTCGTATCTACGAAGGAAATATATCCGGAGCTTTAGTTATCGTTTAACGAAGTTTATAGCTTAGTTCTTCCCGACGCGTCGCGTATTACGCTCCGTAAGTAATCGGTTAGTTATATCTCTAACCTTACTTAACCGGGGAGGATATACTCGGGAATCTAGGTCGAGTATATACTTAATAATAGTCTTTTCTTATAGATTAGTTAAATTTCTAGAGTTAAGTAACTTTTCGGCTTAGGAAGAAACTCCTTTCTAGCGGCGGTAGAGAGTTAATTAAGAAACGTTATAGATAGATATAGTACGGCGAAGTATAAGAGAAGAGTTATTCTCTATAGCTTAAAGTACTATAAATAATTAAGTATCTTTCGAAAGGGTTCCTATAGCTAGTTATAAAGAAAACTAGTATAAAAGGGTTAATATCTTTAAAAGTAGTAAAGGTATTCTACTTACTTATATATTCTACTCGCTTATAGATTACGTTACTTAATTAAGCGGTAGCGCTAGTATAAAGTTATATACTATCCGGTATACCTATTATAATTAATATTAAGGGATACTTATAGTTATTCCTCGTTACGGATTAGTATATCTCTTCGTCTAAGGATGTATAGGATATTCCGCTCTAACGTAGTTAGTAAGGATAGATTAGATATATAGTTATAGAAACCTATATCGTCGCCTATCCCTTCGTTAAGGTCGAAACTTATTACTTAGGTCGGGTAGTCTTAAAATCCGACATCGGTCTCCGGGAATAAGGGAACGTCGCTTAAAGTATTACAGGTACTTAAAAAAAGGCCTTCTCTGTGATCGATATTCTAGCTCCTAGAATGATCGCCATGGTGAATGGAGGAGCCGCACACATCTATCGTGCTAGAGCCATGTTATAGATCGTGACTCTCCATAACGATGATGATGAATTGAAATAAATGAATACACTAGAAGGATCAAAAATAAAATAAAAAAGGGCTACAGGGCCGATAGTCCTGCTCGTGAACGATGATGAAGGAGAGAAGTTATTCGGTAACAGGATCCAGGGGAAAGAGGAGTGAGCAAAAACACTGACGGCCACATTCCCAGCCAGCAAGTAGAAGGGTTTCGGTCGTCATCCACAGGAGACCCCCCCTTCTTGGAAGCATTTAAAGGTATTCAGGCTTCCCACAAACGGTGCACTTCGGGGTCCGTCCTAATTAATAGTAAAGAAGTCGGCGACTTTTCCAGGCTAGGCTGTGCGCTCGGTGCGCCTATCTAGAATGGGCCGCGTACGTTACGTACAAGCCACTTACTTACTCCAACACCAGGCTCACCAAGCCACATATCCTGCCTAGCTACCCTGGCCCTATTACAGTAGGTAGGGTCACTATGGGCCCTATTTCGGTGCGGGGTATAGTGTGGGTCACATCATGGCAGAGAAGTCCCAAGACGAACGGATCTCCAACAATGTAGCCTGAGGTTCTCCATGCCACACGAGATGAATCCGCCATCGGAGCCACGCGAGAAAGACATACTTGCCGCCGTTTCAAAGCTAGGGCTGGGCGGGACAGCCGTTTCTATTAACGGTCAATTTCGGGGCGGCCAATGCCGTGTCTAAAAGGTCAGCTTTATTCACGGTGTGGACCAGCAGAGTCAGAGAAGTATTACCGTCCGCGTACCAATCTACATGAACGGGGGCATCCGGGATCATCTGCTCGCTCCAGACAGAATGGGAGACGCTCCAGAAACTCCAGCAGAAAGCGTTTCCTTAGTCCCCTATCCTACTCGGGTACAGCCTAACTTCTAATAACCTAATCAAGCACCTATTTCTTATCTTAATATAGGGTAAAGGTTTAAAAGCTCGGTAGACCGACGAATTCCCGCCGCGCCCTCTACGGGATAGATTTCTTTCCTAGATAGCTAGCATTTAGATATACTTACTAGAGTATATAATCGAGCTTCGTACGTTAACTTACTATCCTGACAGATCTACTAAGTTTAATCGACTCTTAATAGGAAGCCGGACGTAGTAATAAACGTTTAACGTAATACTTAAGGAAGTAGAGTACCGCTCTCCGCGATCTATTAGATTTACGGACGGGCAGAAGCTCCGAGGGATAGCGCTGTAATTAGCGTAACGTCGGGCTCTTTATAAAAACCGTAGCGTAGCGAAGCGCGGGTCCGAGGTCGTTAAGATAGAGAGACTATCGATAAAGTAACGTCTCCCTACGGACGGTAGGTATTTATACTATAGATAGGGATATTAATACTATCGATTACTAGGCAGGGCGTATCCCGTAGCGCGTCCTTCCGCTATCGGAATACCGAGAGGTCGCCTCGCCTTTTACCGCTTACTTACGCCCTATACTATACTACGTATTTTACCCGAATTCTAGCTTAAGCCTCGTACGATAGAGAGATAAGACGTATCGTCGTAAGACGTCGAAAACCTTATATATTATACCGTCCCTCTCCGACTTACCGACTAAGCTAGTCTAGGCTATACTCTAGTACGCTACTAAAGAAGACTACCTGTCCCTTACGACCGTAAACCGACGCTTATCTAACGAAGCTATTATACGACTCTACTAAGATATCGCCTTCGAGTAGGAGTCGAAGGTATTTCCGCCCGTTTATAAGCTACTACGAATACTACTCGAGAATCCGGATCTTCGGCCCCTAGTTAAGTCTCTTAATCTAAGCGGCTCGGGCTTTATAGATAGAGTAGAGGCCCGTATCTTCTCGCTAATAGTACCTCCCCTAGCGCTCGACGTAGATACGGTATCGTCCCTTATCCGTAGTACTCGTTTCCCGTATGTAAAAGCGTAGGAAACCGCCCTAAGGGAGTCGAGTCTAGATACCGTCCTAGTATTACTCGTTATTCTCCTACCGGAACTCGTCCGTCTCTCTATTATCTAAAAGTTTACTAGGGATACTCGTATCCTTAGCTAGACCGTCTTATATATTACGTAGGCTATAACGAGCGATAGGGAGGATAAGAGAGAGACCGGCTTTCGGCTAGATATATCAAAGCTCTATAACGCCTAAGTAGGCTATATATTATTCGGCCTAGACCCCGCGTACTATACCTCCTTAGGTAAGCCTAGTACGGACTAAGTAGAGGGAAGGGGGATTACGAACGCTAAGAGAGTAAACCTATTTCGATAGCCTACTTAGATATTCGTTACGAATATCCCCGTAGTTACTTAATATACGGATAACTAATATTAAATAATAAATAGATTACGGTCGCTAGGGAAGTAATCTAATCTTAGGATTACCCGGATCACGATATAAGCCGGAGCGATCCAAGGGGACCTCTATCTATATAAGCTCCTACCTTTTAGTATATAGTTCTACTTAGACTTACGATAGTAAGTATTTAAGTCTTTATTAGAAACCTCCTTTAGCCTATAGTAAAGAAGCGTAATACTTTACGATAATCCGATAAGTATAATATCGACGACGCTAAGTATTATTCTGTTCTATCGCCTAGGACGAACTATTAGTATATACTACTACCTCTCTAGCCTATATATCCTTAGGATTATACCTAGGTCGTAATAGCGAGCTTCTATATTATTAAGCCCGGGCCTGATATTTAACCGATCTCTCCCGTCTTACGCCTATAGAGAGATAGCTAGTTATTACCCCCTTCGTCGATGATTTAATAGATAATACTTAAGGTACTCTTAACTAGCTTCCTGGTTTCTAGGTCGTTAAGACGGTTATAGTCGCTACTCCTAGGCTATCCGCGTCCGAGTCCGACTTTCCGACCCTATTCTACAAGACGTAGCTTATAACTGTTAAACTAAACCTGCGAGGATTCCGAGTCGAATATATACGATTTAAAGGCTTTAACGCGATCGATAGCATCGAGGTATACCGTAAAAAGGCCGGCGAGGTTAATAACACCTACGCCCAAAGCGACTACCTCTATCGCGAGCGTAAGTAATTATATCGCTCATTATAGTAAGTGACTTAGGATTAACAGGAGCCTGATGACCTTGAAGGAGCGGGGAAGGAAGGGTTGTTATATATATATATCCAGTGAGGGACAAGCAAGCTGCACAGCCCTGTGGCAGTATCATGTCTGGTTCGGCCAGGCTTATCTATTGCCAGTGAGCTACCCGGCCGACGGGTGAGGGGCCCATCGGCTCCGACTCAGTATTGGCAGGGCACTGCTATAAATAACTCCCTTGTAATCTGCCACGCCTTGGCCGCAAGCAACCAAATCATTCGAGGAAGCACAAACTAACGCCATCAAATGTAATGCTTCGGATACGTGCGTAGCTCCTGGTGTTGAAGCAGGGAGAGTTTTCGACGCGGAAGAACTCAACGGTGGTAAAAAAGGCCAAGTTCAAGATTCGATTCCTAACAGGAACCCCTGAATGACAAACTAGCCCAAATCTAATGATCAATGGCAGCCTCCTGGGCACCACTGAATCTGTCTCCATGGGGCTTTGCCTTGTCGATGACTGCCTGTAGCTCCGCCTGCTCCTCCTCAGTGAGCACAATATCCCTAGACGCCCAGTTTTCCTCGAGGCGCTTCGGCTTTGTCGTGCCTGGAATGGAAATCAATCCTTGGGAGGCGACCCACGCAAGTGCGATCTGGGCAAGAGTGCATCCTTTTCGGACGGCGAGTTTCTGAATCTCTTCTTTGATCGCGAGGTTCTTGTAGAAGTTATCGCCTTGGAACTTGGGGGCTGGATGAAGAATAGTTGTTAGCAAGACTGTTGTTCCAGTGATGTTTCTCCATGGGTGGACTCACAGCCTCGACGGAAGTCGTCTTGGGCAAAGTCGTCGGGGCTCTTGAAGGGGAAATCGTCGACGAGGAATCCATGACCCAGAGGGCTGAATGCTACAAAGGCCACACCGAGCTCCTTGCAGGCGTCAATGACACCGGTCGTTTCGTGGAGGGTTTCGAAGGCGGAGTATTCAGACTGGACGGCATCGATCTTCGCAACTGTATTCCAACATCCTTGGGTCAGCAGAGGTCATCAGGATGGACAAGCCAAGATTCTCCTTACTCTTGTTGGCCTCGCGAAGCGTCTTTGCCGAACATTCGGACAGACCAATGTACTTTGTCTTTCCTTGCTTCCGCAGGCCATCCAGAGCTCCAATAGACTCCGTCAGAGGAGTGTCTGCGACATGTTAGTCATTCGTAGCGGGGAGAAGCGTCGTTGATGGTGGATTGGCGTACTGGGGTCCATCCGATGCAGATAGTACAGGTCGGGCGTGAAACCGAGCCTCTCGATCGTGCCTTCGATGTACTTGTTGATGTGCGAGGCCGAGTTGGTGATACGGCCACCGCCCTCGAAAATGTCGAAGCCGCACTTTGAGGCAACTGGATGCACGTCTGTCAGCTGGGGACTTGCGGAGCAAGAATCTGGTACTAACGGAAAATTTTGTCGCGCACGTTGTGCTTCCGGATGAAGTCTCCGAGAAGCTTCTCGTTGACTCCCGCTTGGTAAACGACCTTGGCTGTTGTTTCAGTAACCATCATACTTTTGGGAGATGGGAACTCATCAGTGGCTTACAGCGGTATCCCAAAAGGTGCATCCGAGCTCAATGGCCTTGAGAAGAACGGGCTCTGCTTCTTCCGGGCTCAAGTTGGTTCCCATGAAAGCGCTGATGCCCATGGCACCAAACCCAGGGGTGGGAACCTGGATATCGGCGAAAGGAAGAGTTTTGACCATTCTTGCGGTTGAAAATTTAGCTGTTGGAGTGATTGAGTTGAATGTTGCGCGAGCAGCTCTGAGCATGGTGTGTAGACGGACAAATAGAGCAGGCGTCGAGGTGCGTAACAACCGGTGGAGAGGTGACGCTCCGGGCCATTTTGTCTTGCGCCAGACCATCGAGATGCCTCGGTTGTAAGCCTAAAGCCGCTCTTTGATTGAGACATGAGTCGCCATGAGACGTGGCTCAGGTCAGACACTGCTACTTAGTAAAGAGGTGTGACGCGTACAGGCCAATGGGTACGTGCTAGGCGTAGTGTAGTAGCTGAATCGTACAAGCGGGGTAAAAATGAGGAACGTGAAGGGAAGCAGGCACAGGTCGATTGCTAAGCATTGTCGGAAGATGAAAACCGAGGCCATGCAAGTCCGGCACGGGCCGATTTCTAGGCATCTTCGGAAGATATTAAATGGATCGTGGAAAAGCGAAACCGAGATGATGTGCATCGCTTCTGGCGGTTATGACCCATAAATGATCCACAGCTGCATGATTGGGCGGCTCGCTGCCTGCCTGATCAGGAAAGGTGCGTCTGTCAAGGGCTGAAGCTGCGTTCAGTGGCATGGCAATTGCATGGGCACGCGTCGGCTTCCATGTACGTACCTTTCTTCCAGGTTTTAGAAACATGTGATTGCACCTGGAATGCTATGAACATTTTGGCGGCTAAGCTGTTCAATGTCACGCGGCTAAGCTGTTCAATGTCACGCAACCCGGACTAGTCGTTGTTGATGTCCTCGGTGATATACTCGGTGAAGGATTCCGGTGGGCGACGACAGTATAGACACGTTCAAGCAGCGAATGCTTGAATTTTTAAAAAAAAAATTGCAGTGGTTCATTTGAACTTGAATCTCATCTCCAAGCCACGGGCCAGGCTTCCGATTCTAGTATGGAACCTCTGCAAGTACACTTATACAGTAAAAGAGACAGTCATCCACACTCTATGGGATTGATAGCAATTACTTGGTGCAAGGATCGCTCGAACCCTCAATCACGAAGCCGTCGTAGACGAGTAAGCTACCGCCCTGGTTGTTGAGGTTTGCCTTCCCGGTAGAAGGATCCTTTGCCACGGTGAAGAGTGTCTGGAAGCTGCGTGGTTTGTCAAGTCAGAAAATCATTTCGCGCGACGGTGGTCGTTCATTTGCGGGTGGCTAGACTTACTACGTCGTGGAGCAGTTTCCATCGGCGGTTGTAACGGTTTGCATGACTCCATAGACATGGAATGTCTTGTCTACCGGCGTCTCCGAGGCCACGGTGGTCGTGTTTATAAAGTGCTGAGATGAGGTCAGCGACTCTCCCATCTACGGCTTCAACCAGCGGACTGCGTCAGTCGTGGAAGCAAACATACATTCCATTGGATCGAACCGTCGGCTGGCAACATGGCGGCCCTCGACGCCAGGATGACTTCGGCCCCGGTGGACACTGAGCCCAAGACGATGAGGCTCCCGTTCGGGGCGTAAAAGTCGGTGTAGGACGAAGTCGTGGTGGGATCCTCGTTGTTTCGTAGCAATCTGCTGAAACGTAAGTACAGAAGATCTATTATGTTGAGAATCTGCGGAAGACATACTCTTCGTACCATGGGCCGAAGGCACGGTCGACATTGCAGGCAGGGGCATAGTCAATCATGGAAACGGCCTGCACCGCGCGAGCTGCAAGGCCGAGGGCAATAAAAGTAAAGGTGTTCAGCATCTTGTGTTGTTCGTCTTTGATTATGGAGGATGTTGAGAGACGGAGCGGGCATGTTGGAAGAGCGGCGTCNAGAGCGGCGTCGTGTATCTCTTATACTGGGCGCTGGTGTTGGATATCTCAGGTCCATGGCCCGGCCGGCCCGTCGGGCACTCGGGACTAAGCCTCGCTCCGACCTACCTCCCGAGTACGCCGGCACCAGTAATCAACCTCACGCATGATGCTTCGTCATCAATGAAGTTGAAGGCAGCGGTGCTACATATTGACAGGAAAAAGATATAGATTACTACCTACTCCTGCCCTGGATTGTGGTTTCATAAGACGCGAGTCGTGAACTCAGTCAAAGGCAGCTTGGCTTCCGCGGCGCTGTTAGCTCGTCGGATACTAGCCGTCTCCACTTTTGTCGGCGGTGTAGTGAGCCATGTCTTGGCACGTCGTGTTGGCCCAAGTGCTTCGTGGACGCAGCAATTTGGAATGATCTCGGAGCCCAAGATTCCGCCCTCCCTTGGTTGCTTGCATGCAATGATGGATTTGCATAGGGCCCTGGTCTTTACGGCATGCTTCGTCACTCCTCTTGGCAATCTACGAATATCCAGGCATCATACGGAAGCATGGGTCACGGCCATTATATCAAATCAGATCGCACTGACCGTGCATGGGACCCGACCGGCATTACGAAGCGAATCGGGATCTCCAGGGAGAGGGCGGTGCTAGGACCAAGGCAGTCAGTCAATCATCGACAGACGTCTCCCGCCTGGCGCACAACGTGCATTGGTCAACACCATCATATGTGTAAAGTGCCCGGTCATTCGATACCTCGAGTACCTTGATTGTGCGTCAATGTGAGCCAGCACAGGGGGGGGGGGGCCCCATGGNCGAGAAAGGTCTCCCTTGTTCAGATGGCATGCCGTATGTACAAGCCGATAGCCAATGCACGTTGTGCGTGACAGTCGCTTCTTCCCACAGTGTAACATTGTGCCACCTGCTGCAGGAAAAGGGGGCAATGGGAGTCGGCTGAACCATCTTAGGCAGGTCATCCAAATGCCATCATCCTCGCCTCTTTCGACATCAGGCTCAGTCGAGTAAATGGCAGACAGACCTTCCTAATACAACCGATCCTTCGCCGCTATGGATGCATGTTGTGGGCTTCTTCAGCGGTGTTACTCCACTGGTAAACATTGACCCGGGCAAGGCGCCACTTGTAGGACTGGCCCGAAGCCCTGAATTTGAGGGCACCCAGCTTTCGTAACAGGTACTTATCCGCGATGTAGCCGCCCGCCTGCCTTTGCCTTCAGACAGCGAATTAATCCCATGAAGTGCTCTCTGTCCTTGATCATGAGATTCATACGACTCCTGTTGGGCGTTGCAGCCGTTGTGGTCGGCGTTGGGGTGTCAGCCCAAGAATCTGACACCATCTTTGAATCGATACGTGGCCATTACATCATCGAGTTCAGCTCTGGCGCCCTTGAGACGAGGGACACGTCGGCTAGTGAAACGGTACGTCGCCCGCTCGGAGCCGTCCACGGCTAGGCCTCTCCTCTGCATGACAACTTCGCCGCTACATGTGCTAACTGCGCTTCGCATTCCCGTCTTGCAGCCTGTTGACCAACTGTTTGCCGCTCTGGCTGCCCTAAACGTCAAGGCCGATCCAATCCGTAATTTTACATCCGACGTCTTCTCCGGCGCTTCTATCCGACTAGCCGACGACCGGGACGCACATCATCTATGGAACATTAGCTCTGTTGGCCAGGTTTGGCCTGTTCAGCAAGCCTTGTTGCCCGAGGCGCAGGTCCGCAAGCGTCGTAGCACAGCCATCGGCCCCCGACATGCACGCACTCCCTTGACCGGAAGAGACGATGGCGAGTCCAAAACTCCAGCTGGTAGTCCTCGTCAGTACAACCTAAGCAGCTTCTAAACAAAGGAGACGGATCTAACAATGCCTCTTTCTGGAAAACAGACATCCAGACCGGCGTGGATAAGCTGCACCAAGCGGGAATGCTCGGCGAAGGTGTCCTGATCGCTGTCATAGACAGCGGCGTGGACTACAACCACCCGGGCTTGGGCGGCGACATTGGGCCTGGGTACAAAATCATTGGAGGCTACGACTTTGTGGGAGACGGTAACTTGCCCCAATCCATCTTCACGAACAACTACCTCCGCTGTACTCACACAGTTATCTCTCCCTGCAGAAGCCACCCGTCACGCTCCCGATGACGACCCTATGGACCTCGACAACGGGCACGGCACACACTGCATCGGCATCATTACCGCAGAAGACGAGCTGTACGTGAAACATACAACGACAAATCATCTCCCTTCAAAGCAGCGCAAAGAACCTGACTGTTTCGGACAGATTTACAGGTGTAGCGCCAAAAGCCAAGATACTCGCATACAAAGCCAGCAGTGAACGGTACCTCGGCCGAACCGACGCCGTTTTGGAAGCTCACATTGCCGCATACGAGGCCGGCGCCGACGTCATCTCTATCAGCCTCGTCGAGCAGCCAGCTTGGGCCTATACCCCATGGGGTCTCGTGGCTGAGAGGATTGCCTCTCGCGGCATCTTTGTGGTCATCGCGGCCGGTAACGGCGGCCAGATGGGTACGCAAATGGTCAATTCTGGGTCGACGCCCGAGGTAAGTTGCTCCAGCGATACCCCCGTCGAGACGTCGCCATGTTTCGTTGCTGACATGTTTTCTCCTCCCAGCATGTCATCTCAGTCGGTTCAACCGATAGCGACTTCTTGCCAGGCCGTATCGCTACCCTCCGTAACGAAGATGGCTCGAATTCGTCGCTTGTGAGTATCCGTCAAGTGATTTAGGGACATCCCGCTCGTCGACTGACACACGATCCCTGCTCTAGCCTTACATCTCGTACACTGGTACGACATGGTCGCACGACGCGGAGCTAGGGTCATCAGGCTTGCAGCTTTATGCTTCTGCGTCTGATGACGTCTTTGGCGAGGGCTGCACGGTGCCCCCAGAGAATTGGAACAACAGCCTCCACGATCGCGCCGTCCTCATCCGGTGAGACTCCTTTTCCTAGATGCTCCTTGCCGCTTTTGATACTTACGTCTGTATTAGACGCTCAAAGAAATGTCCTCTGGCAACCCAAGCCGCCTCGGCACTCGCGCGAGGCAGCCGTTTCCTCTTGTAAGGCCACAGCCTCTGGACCAGCGCCAGTTCCATGATTTCAAGTCCCAGCCCAGGTGCCTAACCAAAGATACAGGTTCATTAACGACGAGCGTCCTGTCTTTCAACCTCAGACCTGGCCAAGCGAGACTGACAGTAAGGGACATCGCAACACAACGTTGAACCAAAACTGTACTGATCCATCACACAGACGCCCTGGTCTCCCAATCAGATGGTGAAGCCCTCGAAACACGGCTCTTGCTCAACGAAACCATTTTCATCAGCTTTCCCGAATCTCCCCTCCATTACTTCCACGGCGGCTTCAGTCAGAGCAAGACGAGCTGGCTGACTAACTGGGGCCTGAGCTACGAGAACACCATCAAGCCCAACATATTGGGCCCAGGCGGCCTCATCTTCAGCACGTACCCTTCGACGCTCGGCGACTATGCTATTCACTCGGGTACCTCCATGTCCACGGTATGATCTACACCAATTCTAGCCACCTTCTCCCGCTTGTTATGCAATGTAACGATCATCAAGAGCTAACATCGTCCCCTCGCAGCCGTACCTCGCCGGCGTCGCGGCGCTCTATCTTTCCGCACACGGCNCACGGCGGCCGAGCCGCTCTCGGAGTCAACGGTACTTTGGCAGCCATGCGACGTCTTTCCTCAGCCGGAACACCCCTATCCTGGAATCCTAGCGTTATTAGCAACGAGGGGATCCCCGAAGCGATCTACAGCGACGCTCAATTGTGAGAGAACATGGAAAACTCGAGGGCTTGACGCCGGCTAACTTATCTGCGTCTCAGAAACATTTCGGCGCTTGCTCCAGTCGGTCAACAGGGTGGTGGTCTGATTGACGCTTTCTCATATGTGCAGTCGAGCGTTGAAATCAGTCCCAACAGACTTCACCTCAACCACACAGGCGCCAACGCGCTGCGCACGCGGTTCAACATTGACATCACCAACCACGGAACTGCGCCCGTCATCTTTGACATCTCGCACCAGGCAGCCCTGTCGACCTACTCCTTTGACAGCGGACCAGCCGGCGGTATCACCTTCCCGGTTCCTCAGATACTCCAGGGGAAGACTGCCGAGGTGATTCTCGCATCCGAGACAATCACCGTCCAACCTGGTTCAACCGCCGTTCTTCGGCTTCGTATCCAGCCGCCCACGGGTTTCGACGAGCCGGAGAGACTGCCTAGCTTCAGCGGGTACATCGTCTTGAGTGGTAGCAACAAGGAGACATTATACGTTCCCTATGCTGGTATGGCGATTGACGGCAAGACAATAGACCCCTTTGGCCCTCGGGACCTCTCATGGCACCGGACTTCCACGGCGCAAGAGATCACGGAAGAGGGCACAATTGACTTTTCACAAGGTGACGGGATCTACACCGTCTCCGAAACGAGGTGGGGGTCTGCCATCTGGAGGACTGATCTCATCGAGGCCGATTATCCCGTGTCAAGGCTGCAGTGGCCTGGCATTGCTGGTCGCAACGGCTTGGTAGGGACTATCCAACAGACGTATTGGGCGGGTCGAGACATGTTTGGAATGACGACCAGGACCAACCTGCCAGGCCAATTTCTGAATGGAACCACCATTCCGGCTGGTAAATACCAATACGTGACGAGGCTACTGCGGCCGTTCTGGAAGGAGGGCGAGAGGGGTGCTTGGGAGTTTCGCCTCAGCCCGGTCATCAACATCATACAGTGACGGGGTTCATAAAGGGTGCAGGTTTCTGAATAGCACTAGGTAGTCAGTCCAACATGTATCGTCATAACCCTCCAGTACCGCATGGTAATCGATTGTTCTGGCCCTCCCCACGAAGCCTGCATGTGGCTGAATGGCTGTAGCTTTAACCTCTTCATCACAACCTTGACCCCTGTTCTGCCTCGGTCAAATTAGAGCAAGTCGCAATGGACCCCTTGCACGGATTTTGAATTCCGATATTGCATGTGGTGTCTTGGACACGAATCAAATACTTGCCGTGATAGGCCACGGGGTGGAGGAGTAACCCGGCAGACCATTAGACTACCGACGATCATGGAGCCCCGGCGCATTGCATTATAGTTTAGCAAGTGCCGCCGACGGTAGCCTAAACGGAGAGTGGCCCGTTCATTTCCATCGCCACAAATGCTATGCTTTCCTTGCCCAAAGCTTGTTTCGAGGGCCTTGGCACTTCGGTTTCGCTTTCCAAGACCACCGCCGACCACCGTGAGGCATGCTGCCCCCGGTACCGTCCCGTGCCCCTGTAACCTGTACCTTGCCTGACGGCCTGTATGAAGTCTAACACCGATCTTGCAAGATCGGGGTTGATGACGGCCCCGAAGGGAAGTGAACTACTTTGTCACTCGCTCATTGGGCAGGTCTATACATCAAGTCCCACAAGTCCCACGGCATACGGTCCAAGCCATGAGCATTGCGCGTCCGTAAGTATGCGGCTATTAAATTCGTTTTGTCATCAACGATGGCATGCTTGGCGATGGTGTAGTATGAATCGCCGAGCCAAGACATTTTCAAGGGGCTGTGATGCCCGTGATTGAATAGCATCTCTAGACAATTGACGTATATATTCATGAGAGGGCCAGACTTTTGAGAAAAGTTGCATCTTGGACCTGTCCCTCACCAACTTGAACACTCTCTTACACACCATCTTCGCACAGCGCCTGACTCTGAAAAAGCATCAAAACTCCCAACACTCCTCCGCAACCGAAACTGAGAAGAGACACATCGTTGAAAAGATGTTTTGGTCATCAGTTCTTGTCCTCGCGTTGGCTTCGCTTCCTCAGCCCTCCATTGCGCAAGTCGAGCGCCGATGGATACACTTCTCCAGCGACGGCATCTCAATCGCAGGCCATCTCTACGTGCCGGCTTCCAACTCTTCGTCAAACGCCACCGCCATTGGTGGAAGGCGACCTGCCGTCGTCGTCGGACACCCCCGCGGTGGTGTCAAGGAGCAAACTTCGGGCTTGTACGCTCGTCAGCTCGCCGAGCAGGGTGGCTTCATCACCCTCGCCTTTGACGCTGCCTACCAAGGCGAGAGCGGAGGCTTCCCCCGTTACTTTGAGGACCCGTACCAGCGCGCCAACGATGTCAGAAACGCCGTCACATATCTCTCCACACTGGACATTGTCGACCCTGAAAACATCGGCGCCCTCGGCGTGTGCGCTTCAGGAGGATATGTCCCCTTTGCGGCACAGACTGATAAGCGGATCAAGGCGGTCGCCACTGTCAGCGCTGTCGACCTCGGTGTCTTGAACGCAGAGGGTTTCAACAGCTTCAACGGTCCTCTCCTCCCGAACCTCAACGCTCTGCTTGCCGAAGCCAGCCGCCAGCGCACCAACGAAGCGCGCGGCGCTCCCTTTAACCAAACCCGCGTTGTTCCTCACAACCCTAGCGACGTCCTGCCTACCCTTCCCGTCTTCTACCAGGAAGCTCACAACTACTACCGCACATCGCGCGGACAGCACCCGACCTCGCCCAACCTTAACCTTTGGCGCAGCATCGACCTGCTCGCGACGTACCGCTCCTTCACCTTTATGAACCTCATCTCGCCCAGGCCTCTGCTGATGATCGCCGGCGGTGACGCCGACACCATGTACTTCACCGAGCGTGCGATGGACATTGCCCTGGAGCCCAAGGAGCTCCATGTCATCCCAGGTCTTACGCACATTGACCTCTACGACAACACCACCGAGAGTGTGCCGAGGCTTGTGGAGTTCTTTGCGGTCAACCTGCAGTGAATGCATGGCAGTCGCGGGAGCAACACATGTCTTCGAGGCGTGGAGAACAACATTTACAGCTTGTTGGGTTTTCGGGAGACGGATGAATTCTACTACATCAGATGAGAGTTGTTCAAACGCTGCAGTGTAACACGGCGGACCACCACCACTATGTGGGCGTCTTGGACCTGGACTTGCCTTGAAAGGGCGGGGGAAATTCTTCTACGCACATAGCTAGGATACATACATTAGATTTAGTCAAAATTAACTATCTGCTCCTATATATGATCGGAAGGAACAGCCTACACAGGCCCCTGGCGGCAAGATGTCTGATTTAGTAACGCTTATTAATTTATAAATAGTAGTACCATTATACTTACATATCACTATATAAGTGCCTATAGTACTAATTACATCCAAGTCGTTCTTACGGACTATTCGGTCTTAACTAGCTATCTACTACCCGCTATTAGTACTAACTAACTAGCCTATTATCTAACCGCTCTCGGGCGAGTAAATTATATCGATAATACCGGTAATCTCCTTAGGATAACCCGTACGACTGCTATACTTCTCCGCTATCTCCTTCTACTCGTCCGAGTCCTAATTATAAATACCGATTAGCGGCGTTAGGGGGTACTATATAGAGATAGCCTACTTCGTTATATTAAACACCCCGCGTAGTATATCCGTTATAGTTACGCTTAGGTTATAGGTATTAACGGTATAGTACTCCTTAAGCTCTCTCGCCTATATCCGCGTTATAACCTTAAGCGCTCCCTTACTACTACCGTAGAGCTTTAGGTACTTAAGGCTAACCTTAGAGCCGACGCTCGATATATTAACGATACGGTCTAACCGGTGATTTAGTAGTAGCGGGCGTAGTATAGCCCGTGCCCGCTCGCTCTATAGGTCGGCCCTAATTAGGGCCGAATTACCGAACCCGACTAGTTTAGAAGGGATAGGTAACCTAAGGTCCCGCTAGTTACGTAGACTAACGAGCCGTACTATATACCTAGTCTTAAGCTTATTATCTTCTAAAGATAGCTCTTCGAGCTACCTCTCTTTAATAGAGCCTAACCTACTATTACGAAGGATATATAGGCTAGATAGGTAGGGGTATATACTAGTAGTCCGCCCTAGGCGATAGAACGGAATAATACTTAGCGTCTTAGTCGTCGTACTTATCGGGGTATTATAAAGTATTACGCTTCTTTACTATAAGCTAAAGGAGGTTTCTAATAAAGACTTAAATTAATTACCATCGTAAGTTTATCTACCCTAACTAGCCTTAAAGACTTCCTTAAGTACCCGAGGCTTATCTCTAGATTACCTAGGCTAGTAATCTATCTTAGCGGTATTATTAGTTAGTTAATATAAGAGCGGGCGTTACGAGCGGGTAGGGCCGTATAGGCTAGACGCGACCTAGGCGCTAGGGCTACCTAAGGCCCGCGCCCTTAGATTACGTAGCCGCCGGCTACTACGGTAGCCTTAGCGGCCTACGGGTACCCCCTTAACTTAGGCCTAGTAAGTAATAGTCTTATAACCAGGCCGCCTAATACTATTAGACCTTTACGCTCTTATTCCGGACTAACGTCTCTTTAATAATTAACTTATAACTTACTACGTTCTATAAGGTAGAGGCTTATAGTATACGGTAATCTATAATATACTTCCTAGGTAAGTAGCTACCCGGGTAAGTAAATACCCTAACTACGTATATCGACTTATAACCATTATAAAATTAACTATAACGCCTAAAACTAATTCGTCTATACTCGAAATCGTCTACTCCGATATAATCTATATATACTTAATACGATCGGATATTATATCTAGGCTAGCTATAGTTACTATAGCTCGGCGTAGTCGTAGAGGACTACGTCTTACGACTACTACTTACGCGGGTTTCTTACTTTACGACTACGTCTAGATCTTTCTAATTAATTAAAATATATACTAAACTTATAGTAAGAGGTCCTTTATACCGTATATATAACTTTTTAACCTTACGATATTTACTAATAGCCGTAAGCTCCTACCGACTAATCTTAAACTCTTCGTCGATAAGAGTATACCGATATATTATAACTTATACTACTTTACTTTACTACTTAATAGCTATAATAACCGACGTCGAAGAGCTTCCTTAATATCTCCTAATCCGATTAATAATATAGTCGGTATATAAACTAACTTTAATAAGATTATTTAGCGTCTTTAGTACCTAAGGTTCTATAATACCTAAGTAGGCTATATATTATTCGGCTTAGACTCCGCGTACTATACCTCCTTAGGTAAGCTTAATACGGACTAAGTAAAGAAAAGAGGATTACGAACGCTAAGAGAGTAAGCTTATTCGATAGCCTACTTAGATATTCGTTATAAATATCCCTATAGTTATCTAATAGACAGATAACTATTATTAAATAACGTAAGTATATAGCGAGCTAGCTAGTATAGCGAGCTAGCTACCCTAACCTTAATTCTACGGAACTAAGCTATCGTTACGTAATAATATAAATATTTATTTAAAATAAAAACTATTCGTCGCTATTAGACTATAATAGGGTAACTTACTAATAAGTTCTCGCGTTATAGCTAGTCTTTCTATAGATACTATAGCTTCGTTTCTTCGGCGTACCGTATATTAACTATACCGGATTCTATCGTATTTACTCTTTTACCTACGAATCTACCTCCTTCTAAGTAATCTAGTCCTATCCCTCGCCTAGAGTAAGGCTCCCTCCTTTCCGTAGTTATACTTTTTTAGCCCTCCGACGCCGGCTAAGTATCGTATTCTCCTCTCGAAGAATCGCGACCTTAGACTTAAAAAGGGCGATTTAGTATATTATACTATATATACCTTTCGATAAATACTCGATAGCGTCTAAAATTAATAATAACGAGCTACTCTTATAACGGCTAATTCGATTTTAAATAAAATCAGACTACGAATAAACTTCTACTGTATTTATAGGCGTTTAGGAAGTCTAGAGTTCGGGTAGCTCGTAAGACGACCCCGGCGGCGTCGGCGTCTTTAACTTTATATCTAGCTTCGAGAGAACTACTTCTAGGTTATATAGTATAAGTCTAGCCCCTCGAAAACCGCCCTAGATATTTTTTCCGTTATTATATCCCGGAACGTAGCGTAGAATACCGGTAGGAAGTCCTCCTTCGTAATATAGCTTATACCGGCTATTATCTTTATCTCGATTTACCGACTATACGCTTTCTTTAGTAGGCCGAAATAACTAATATCGAGAGGTTAGAGTAGATACGATAAATAAAGGGGTATATAGAGCGTAATAATATTTTTTTCTTTATAGTAGAGCTCGAATTCGACGGAGTAGTAACTTTCGTAGCTATCTAGGGCGAGGACGTAATAACCGCCCGACTTTTTAGTTTTCGTATATTACTTAAAATACTAAATCTAATCGAAACTAATTTCGTTTATTATCTAGCCGTTTAGAGAGGTTACGATTCTCTAGTTATATAGAATTACGTCGTCTTAGTACTAAGTCGAGAGGTAATATTTACCCGTAACTACTATAAACGGCGGGACGTAGAAACCGGTTATACTAACGCCCTAGATTACTATAACCTATTCCCGATTACCTAGCTACCTTATCTTTACGTTAGAACGTCTTTCTACGTTTATAACGACTATTATATTAGCGATTACGCTTATCTAGAAACTAGTCTCGTCGAAGTTATAGATATTAGAGTCCGTTATACTGTATTTCGCAACTATATTCCGTATAAGCTAAAACTACGTATTTATTATATCGTAATCTTTATATTAAGCCCTCTTATAGTTATACTTAGGAAAGAAACGCGTCCGGAGAGCTAGTTATCGTTTTACGAAGCCTACCGCCTATCGCGGCCCGACCGGTAGCGTATCGCGTTCCGCGAGTAGTCTATTAGCTATATCTCTAACCTTACCTAACCGAGGAGGGTAAGCTCGCGAATCTAAGTCGAGTATATATTCGATAATCGTCTCCTCTTCGAGCTTATTTAATTTCGTAGAGTTTAGGGGGCTATCGCGTCGGGCGGTAACTCTAAGCTATCGGGTACGTAAAGTCGTTCGGGAGATATTATAGATTATCGTTATACATCGTATACTTAGTTTCGGGTCTTTTTATATAGCTTAGAGAGCTAAGATAATCTAGCTTTCTTTTAAAGGTAATTATATATTACTNTATATCTCTAACCTTACCTAACCGAGGAGGGTAAGCTCGCGAATCTAAGTCGAGTATATATTCGATAATCGTCTTCTCTTCGAGCTCGTTTAATTTCGTAGAGTTTAGGGGGCTATCGCGTCGGGCGGTAACTCTAAGCTATCGGGTACGTAGAGTCGTTCGGGGGATATCGTAGATTATCGCTACGCGTCGTATACTTAGTTTCGGGTCTTTTTATATAGCTTAGAGAGCTAAGATAATCTAGCTTTCTTTTAAAGGTAATTATATATTACTATATTAAGATATCGTATAGTAAAGTTAGGTTCTATAGAAGTTAGGTAAAATAGCTAGCTTACTATACTAGCTAGCTCCCTATATACTTACGTTAATAAATAGATTACGGTCGTTAAGAAGGTAATCCCGCCTTAGGATTACCCGGATTACGATATAAGCCGAAGTAATCTAAGGAGACCTCTATCTAGATAGCTCCTATCTTCTAGTATATAGTTCTACTTAGACTTACGATAGTAATTAATTTAAGTCTTTATTAGAAACCTCCTTAGCCTATAGTAAAGAAGCGTACCGCTTTACGATATCCCGATAAATACGACGACTAAGACGCTAAGTATTATTCTATTCTATCGCCTATAGCGAACTAATAGTATATACCCCTACTTATCTAGCCTATATATCCTTAGGATTATACCTAGGTCGTAATAATTAGCCCTAAGGTCCGCGAGGCGTACCTCTTTCTCTAAGTATTATTATTCTTCGGCTAGCTATTAAGATTTATTAATTAGTAGCCTAAGTACTAACTCTCGAGGACCCTTAGGGTTTCCGTTTTTATTACCTAGCCTTTTAGGAGAGACCTGGCTATAGGTACGAGGTCTATCCCGGGGTTGGGCCCTATAATAGTTATTCGGTATCGTAATAATCGCGATATACGTACAGTTAGAGCTCTACCGGTCTACTACCTTTATTAGAAAGAGAGATTAATATTAGGGTACGTAGTTCTAGTAGAGTAATAGAGTCTTAATAGGGTATTCTAGTAGTAGAAGATCGGTAAGAAGTAAGGTATAAACTAGTCTCTAGCCCCCTCCAGCAGATAGAGGCGGGCCAGGCCCCTACTTTATAGCCATAGGCGCTATAACTAGCCCTGCACCCCGCATTCTGCGGCCCGGTGAGTACGGGCTCTGACACTTGGCCCGGTAAGCCCTATCTAATCCGCTCTCATAAATCAGCTAACGTATCTATGTTAACAGAACGATTCTTCTTCTTCTTCGTCGTCGTCATCTGCGTCTAGTTGTTCTTGCGAATGATATGATAGACGAGGAGAACAGAGAAACGACCGAGGGGAGCGCCACAGGTACGGTCAACGAGGCGACGAGCATTCCCGGGAAGCGCAGCGCCGACAGCGAGAGAAATCAAGGCGGGGGAGAAGATCCCATGCAGAAGATACTTTTAAAGATAGCTGTTCTGAGGGATGCCCCTGCAGAAGTCGACACTCCCCGAGGCGGGAACTTAAGGGGTTTCGAGAAGCAAATCAAAGCCATCGAGAGCGACTCGGACGGCAACGACCTTCCTCAGAAGCCAGGCGGTCCAGGCCTCTCTGCATTAGGGGAGAAGATACTCGACGACAAGAAAGCAGGGCCAGTAGACACGCCGAATCAAGTTCCTCACGCAGCCGACGTCAGCAGCAGTACTTCGTTCCCGAAGCCACGAGAAACAGGTATCCTTTGCGAGTCCCTGCGGCATCAACAGCCGCGATACCTTCTGCGTCTGTGAAGAAGAGCTGCATCCAAGGCCAGCGAAAGTAGCAGGCCTGGCACGTCATCTGATGGCATGTCTCCTCAGTCGCAGCAGAGCGAGCTTCCTTCTCCGGCTCATGAATCTTCAACATCAAAGGGTAAGAACCCTGACATGTCCAACGAACCCATTTCTGCGGCTCTATCTTCGAGGGCTCAGTCACCGCTCCCGCAGCCCAGCGATGACGAGACCGCCAACTCGGCAGCACCCGTGCCAGGATCATGAAATGTAGCCTGCTTGCCTGTTCAGCAGAAGGAAACCAGTTCCCCGAGTCTTCATCCAGCGCCACCGGCCGGCTCTTCTTCGTTGGAGGAACTACAAGCGGAAGAACCCTCAGTCCCTGAACAATCTTGGAAACCGTCTTAGTGATCGACACGCACGCACTGGAACCGAGGAGGACCTTCAGGAGGCCAAGCTACACCACTATACCGCGGTACATACCGGAGAAGCTTCCGTCCGCGTCCGCGTTCAGTCTGCCCGCCGCTTTCTCTCGACTCCGTCTGTGACCCATGACTGGCACGCCACATACAACGTTTCCAAGACGGTCGTAGACCTCATTCTTCTCCTGGCACCGCTGTCCTTATGTTCGGCCGATAAGCAATACTAACTTCGTGAGGTGGCAGGACTCGCATCAGATGCCGCTGCCATTGCTCTCCAATACGGCGATGCGCTATTAGCCGCTCTCCGATTACTCGAGACTGGCCGCGGCATTCTTGCGGAGTCTCTTTAAAGTATTCGCACCGATATTTCTGCCCTCTAGGATAAGCATGCAGACCTTGCTCGCGCCTTTCTTGATCTCCATGACTAGCTTGATGGGCCTGACCTACAAACCAGCCTCGAACTGTCACAAGGGCGGTCTGCCTACATCGAAGGCGATCGGCGCCACAGAGCGAATGAGGAGATGAGCCAACTCCTCCGTAAGACTCGGGAACAGCCTGGGTTTGAGCAGTTTGTCACGTCGGCCACGGAAGCCTAAATGCGTGACGCAGCAGCGGAAGGGCTTGTCATCGTCGTCAATATAAGCTCGCACCGCTGCGACGCCTTTACCGTCGAGCCTGCTGGAGTACACGCTATAGCCCTGACACATCTGACAGCGGACAGCCTTGCCGGGTATGCTGCAGCCCTGGGGTCTACTAAAACACTCGCCTAGCTGTAGGATGTCATTATCGGACCTTGCTTAATGCCCTAGGCTTCACATAATGCCCGACTTTAAGCAACACTTAGCCGCACGTTTAGTAGGTGCCGACAGGACCACTAACACGATTTCCGCTATATACAGAGGGCCGCTACGGAAAGGCGACTGGAGAGATAGCCCTCGATAGGGTGGTCTCATCTTACGGCCTGTCTATTAAAGCTATCCTATGTACGCGCTAGCACCGCCGCCGAGACGAAACAAGCGGGTCGTATCAGGATGTAGTTCTGGTCATCATATTAGAGGCACCCGGCCAGATATGCCTTGGGCACGCTGTAGAGGAGATATATACGGTGCGGGATGTCTGCATGTCCGTTCCACTACTATGCGTTTAGCTGGCGGCAAATAAGCAGAGCGTGCTCGCCGCACTAGAAATATACCGGATCCTTTACTTTGCTGGCTACGGCGGGACGCTTTCCGATCCGTTACATGGGGTCCTACTCCTCGACGATTAGGATCTGACACCTCTGACGGTCGAGAGTATTCTTGAGACAAATCTCTGGGCCAAGGCACCCTTCCTTGCCTACCTATCGGCCTGTGGGACGGGCTGTATCCGCGACGAGCGTGCCGTTGACGAGAGTATCCAACTGACGAGTGCGTTCCAACAAGTACCTTGCAACTGGGCGATGAGGCCTGATGTTGCCGCTGTTGTTGGACAATTGCCCTCGTCTTGACAGACAGGGGTGGTTCCGCGGTGCACTGAAAAAGGACCGAACGAGCCGCCTACCTCCCCCCCACCCTAAAAATGGCTGGGCACAGTGGAAGCGTCCCCCCACGCACGACCCCCTCCATCATCATGGATGCTGACTTCACTTCGTTTGCGCTCAGTCTGGACAAAGTTCGGAGAAAACGAGGGGCCTGGGAACGGCACATTGTCGGCGAGCGTCTTGATTATTGCTCTCATCGAGGTTTCTCGTAGGATAATAACGTTGGGTGACCTGCCAAGGTGCCTACATGCCCATAGCGCCTCAACTTTTGGTGCGGCCCTACCGTTAAAATGACGACAGAGCCCACAGACATCGGCATCATCTCGCGCCCGCTGCCTGCGGCCTCCGATCCTCTTGGACGCGGGCCCTATCATGGCGCCACACATGCCCCCGAAACATCAGCCGGGCGCCCGCGGGCGCCCGATCCAATCGTCGTCCTGAGTGGTCAGCGTCTCACACACCCCCGAACTCGCGGCCACGCCAACGCGGCAGTCAGCACCGAGAGGTCGCTTGATTCGGCAGTATTATCGCGTCTTGGCGCTTGACTTCCAGTATAAAGATCCGATGCCGTCCCGCCAGATGATGGCAGAAAGTCACAAAGCAGCTGCCAGGCAACCATCGAAATTTGTAATATTCACGCCGGCTTCCCATTAACCATGGAGACGCTGACCATGATGGACACCCCCACGACCATCGGCATCGCCGCTGCAGCGACGACAGCCGGTGCATACGCTCTCTATCGTCGCCTGCTCCCCCAACCGATCCCAGGCATCCCCTACAACCCCGAGGCCATCAACTCCCTCCTCGGTGACATCCCGGCCATGATCCGCGAGAACAGCGACACAAGCGGCGCCGAATGGATCGTGGCCCAGGCCAAGAAGCACCCCGGACCGCTCTGTCAACTCTTCATACAGCCCCTCGGCAAGCCCTTCCTGCTGCTGTCCGACTATCGCGAGGCCCAAGACGTCATGCTCCGCCGCTCCAACGAGTGGGACAGGTCTGACTGGTCCATCGAGATGCTGGGCGGTATTGGCCCCAGTCACCACATTAACATAAAGACTGGCCCCGCGTGGAAGGCCCACCGCCGCCTGCTCCAAGACCTTATGACGCCCGCCTTTCTGCATACCGTGGCCGCGCCTAACATTTATGAGAGCGTGCTTGGCCTTATCCAGCTGTGGGATCTTAAGGCCGAGGCCTCGGGCGGCCGCCCCTTTTCCGCCCTCGACGACATCTACGACGCTGCCTTGGACGCCGTCATCTCCTTTAGCTTTGGCACAGCCTTTCCTCACCGCGCTGTTCAGACGCAGCTCAAGTCACTCAAAAATGGCGGCGAGGAAGTCCTTGAAAAGGCGCAAGAGGGGGCTATTGACGGCTATCCTATCTTCTTCCCCCGCGCAGCCATCCATGAGACGATCCAGGCAACTTACAAAGCGTCCAAGTCTATTGGAGAGGTGTTGAACTTCCCGAGAGCCCGCTTCGGGTGGTATTGGAAGAAGTTTGTGGCGGCGGAGAGAGAGGCAACGCGGATCCGGCACGGATACATCCGAGAGCAGGTGGACGCGGGTGTCGAGCGACTGCTAGCCCGGTCGCATGATGGAGCCGGCGGGGAGGACTGGGTCAAGTCAGCTGTTGACCTGATGCTGGACAGAGAGACAAAGTTTGCGGCAAAGGAGGGCCGCGACCCAGTGTACTGGTCCCCTACCATGAGAGACGAGGTTAGATACCCCTCTTGCTTGATAAGGAAACTCTGCTAACAACTGGTCAGGTCCTTGGTTTTGTCGTCGCGGGCCACGACACAACCAGTACAACCATGCTCTGGGGCCTCAAGTATCTGACAGACGCACCGGCCGCACAGGAGAAGCTCCGCGCGGCGCTGCGAAAAGCCCACGCTAGCGCCGTGAAAGAGTCGCGTGCGCCGTCGGCCCACGAGATCACCTATACGACGATACCCTACCTCGAGGCCGTCATCGAGGAGATCCTGCGCCTTGCGGGCACCCTGCCTATCCTGGAGAGGCAGTGTAACCGAGACACGACAGTGCTGGGCCACTTTGTCCCTAAAGGCACGATCATGATCATGCTTGGCGTGGGGCCAGGCATTACGGAGCCTGGAACCGGAGTAGACGAGGCGTTGCGCAGCCAGACGTCACAGGCGGCGGCGAAAGAGCGAGGTATCCGTACCTGGGAGGTGGAGGGTATGGGTGAGTTTCGCCCGGAGCGGTGGTTAACAGGAGAGCCCGGGGCCGAGACATTTGACAGTACGGCTGGGCCAATACTGTCGTTTGGAAACGGACTGAGGGGATGCTTCGGACGGCGGCTGGCGTATGTAGAGATGCGTATTATGATCACGCTGCTGATTTGGGGGTTTACGCTGCTCGAGTGTCCGGAGAAGTTGTCTGGGTACGGGGCGATAGACGAGCTGACGCGGAAGCCGAAGGATTGCTACGTGCGTTTGGGCAGAGCCGCCTAAGTAGATCCTGTGGAGTCCTGAATTTGGAGTCCGTGTCCCAAGTTTGAGTCTGGGATGTTGCTGCTGCATGTGAAAAGGGCCCCTCATCGTCACTATTCTCTACGGAGGGGGAAGGGGGAAGGACAAGTAAGATGCGAGGCGCAGTAGCGCAGTAGGTAGTGCGAGGTGACGCACGCCCGCGTATATGAAGACTCGAACTAGCAAGATTCAATCGACCATCACCCACCACCATCGGCTGCATCGCTTTATCAGATAATCACGTCGCCATTTCCGGCGACTCCGCGAAGCGGGAGAGGTGGTTATATATTGAGGCCCTCTTTGACGATGAAAGCACATCAGCTTGCAAGGGGTCATTGCCTCGCTGGTACAGGGAGAGCGACGGACCGAGAAGTAGACCGAGACGGTCTCCATGTAGATATCCAACCTATACCGGTAGTATACGAAGTCGGTTAAGGATAACTAGGGCGAGCTAGTTACTACTAAGGACTATGTAACGGGAAAAGCTCCCTACCCGCGGTACCTAGTAGAAATAGAAGAACCTTCCGTATTAGTAGCTAGTATATTATAACTCTCCCCCTCTATCTAGAATAATCGGTAACGTACTTTATAAGCGAGTAGTCTATATAGGCGAGTAGTCTATATAACCCTTATTCTACGGAACTAAGCCCTTACTCCGCGCTAGTATAATATTTAATTAAAATAAAATCTACTTACCGCTATTAGACGATAATAGCTTAATCTACTAGTAAGTTCTTACGTTATAACTAGTTTTTCTATAGATAATATAATATCGTTTCTTCGGCGTAGCCTATATTAAGGGTCCCGGGTTTTCATATATTTCCTCCTTTACTTAGGAATCTACCTCTCTCTAGGTAATCTAGTTCTAACCCTCGCCTAGAGTAAGGCTCTCTCCTTTCTATAGTTATACTTTTTTAGCCCTCCGGCGCCGGCTAAGTACTATATTCTACTCTCGAAGGATAACGACCTCCGACTTTAAAAGAGC
The DNA here is from genome assembly GCA_014635975.1 of Plectosphaerella sp. P0831. Lineage (NCBI taxonomy): Eukaryota > Fungi > Ascomycota > Sordariomycetes > Glomerellales > Plectosphaerellaceae > Plectosphaerella > Plectosphaerella sp. P0831. Next base: position 3,495 of record JACAFV010000234.1, on the reverse strand, counting down.
GATCTAGTATATTATACTATATTTACCTTTCGATAAATACTCGATAGCTTCTAAAATTAACGATAATAAGCTACTCGTATAATAGTTAATTCGACCTTTAATATATTCGGATTACGAATAAGCTTTTACGGCGGTTCTAAGCGTTTAGGAAGTCTAGAGTTCGGGTAGCCTATAAGACGACCCCGGCGATATTAACGTCTTTAACTTTATATCTTACTTCGAAAGAACTACTTCCGGGCTATAAGATATAAGTCTAGCCTCTTAAAAACTACTCTAGATAATTTTTTTCCGTTATTATATCTCGAAATTTAATAGAAAATACTAGTAGGAAATCCTCCTTCGTAATATAGTTTATACTAGCCTTTATCTTTAGTTTAATTTACCGACTATATACTTTCTTTAACGGACCGAAATAGTTAATATCGAGAGGTTAGAGTAGATAGGACGAATAAAGGAATATATAGAGTATAATAATATTATTATCCTTATAGTAGAGCTTAAATTCGATAGAGTAGTAACTTTCGTAGCTATCTAGGACGAGGATATAATATCCGCTAGACTTTCTAGTTGTTATATATTAGTTAAAATACTAAATCTAATCGAAACTAATTTCGTTTATAATCTAGCTATTTAAAGACATTACGTATTACGACCTAGGTATAATCCTAAGGATATATAAGCTAGATAGGTAGTATATACTAGTAGTTCGCCCTAGGCGATAGAATAGAATAATNTTACGACCTAGGTATAATCCTAAGGATATATAAGCTAGATAGGTAGTATATACTAGTAGTTCGCCCTAGGCGATAGAATAGAATAATACTTTAGCGGATATCGTCGTCGTACTTATTATTAATATCGTAAAGCGTTACGCTTCTTTACTATAGGCTAAGGGAGGTTTCTAATAAAGACTTAAATTAATTACTATCGTAAGTCTAAGTAGAACTATATACTAAAAGGTAGGGGCTTATATAGATAGAGGTTCCCTTNAATAAAGACTTAAATTAATTACTATCGTAAGTCTAAGTAGAACTATATACTAAAAGGTAGGGGCTTATATAGATAGAGGTTCCCTTAGATTACTCCTACTTATATCGTAATCCGGGTAATCCTACGGGTAGATTACTTCCTTAGCGACTATAATCTATTTATTATTTAATAATAGTTATCTATCTATTAGGTAACTATAGGGATATTTATAACGAATATCTAAATAGGCCGTCGAATAGGCTTACTCTCTTAGTATTCGTAATCCCCCTTTCCTCTACTTAGCCCGTACTAGGCTTACCTAAGGAGGTATAGTACGTAGGGTCCGGGCCGAATAATATATAGCCTACTTAGGCGTTATAAGATTCCCCTCCTCTAGGTTAATATCCTAGTAACTATTAGTAGGTATATACCTCCGTCGTCGTACTCTAGGCTTCTCGTTCTTCTACTAATATTAATACTATATCTAGTCGAATCGAAAAACGAAGATCCGATAAAACCGAATAACGTTATACGCTTCTAGCTTTAATCGAATCCGACGGAGAATATAAAATACCTTATACTTAATATTTCTAATATAACTTATTATATAAGATAATACTAAGGTCGACTCGTTACGTAATTTATATTAAATACGGTCGCTCGTACGATAAGATTAGTATAACCTCCGCTCGTAAGTATAGTCGTAGGTATTTTTAGTATACTTAGTACTAACGTTTATAGTAGTTAAAAAGGCTTTAAAATAATCGAAATAATTAGATAAGGAAATAGAAAAGAAAGAGATAAAGTTAGATATTCTTTAAACTAAATTAGTAACTACGCTCGGCGTTATATCGCGGATTCATCGGTTACGGAAAGTTATAAAGAAACAGGAGGAGGCTCTATTTAGTTAGGAAATAACGGAGCTAGATAACGAGGATAGTATAATATCTCTAACTTTAGCGGAGCTTCGTATTACGAACGACCTTAGAGAGTAAGGTATTAAGGACGTACTAGATTAGTCCTCCTTAGGAGTCGGCGAAGGCTCGTAGATCTAGGACCCTTCCTATAGTTTAAAACTCGTAATACTATTCTAGGTACTAAGGGTAGTTCTTTAGGTACTTAATAGATTCCTAGGTATTTTCCTTATATCCGTAGCCTTCCTATTTAATAAGGTATTCTTTACGTTCTCGGTTTATACGGTAATCGAGAATCTACTCGATAGTATATTCCTCCGTATCGTCCGTTAGTAGATTATATTCTAGTAGTACTACGTCGAGAACTAGTTCGAGTAGGTAGATATAAAATACTAGATAGATCTTTATATTATTTAGTAGTAAAAGTCGGTAGTTAGTATCCAAAATTTTATTAAGAATTTTAAAAGGTCTAATTTTCTTAAAGTCTAATTTATTATTTAGTCGTTTTATTTTAATATTTTTATAAATAAAGTAGATTTTATCCCCCTCCTAGAAGGATAGTCCTTTTATCCTTAACTAGTTAGTATATTTAGTTATTATAAACTATATTAGTTAAAGGTCGTTACGAAGTATATTATAGATTTATCGAATATCTAAGGCGAGCTTAGTCGCCTTAGAAGCTTTTAAGGGTTCCCTTAGTTCTCCGTATATAGTAGGTATAAACCCGTAGTTAGCGTAGAATAGTAAGACTTTAGTTAACTTACTTAGTATATTATTATAGGCGAACTAAGCGGTTAGTAATAGTTAAATCTAGTTCTCCTATTAGTAGTCGACGTAGTAGCGTAGGTACTACTCGAGTATTTAATTCGTACGTTTAGTTTATCTATTAGACGATAGGTAGAATATAGTAGAGAGGATATAGTCTAGTCTAAGCTAATTTATAAAGGCTTTCTAAAAGTTACTTATAAATAGTTTATCGCGATCCGATATAATACCTTTTAGTATACTATATTATAAGGCGATATTACGTAGGAAGATATATAAGAGGTCTTCCGTAGTTCCTATTTTAAGATATAGTAGAAAGTAGGTAACGTACTTCCTAGGTAAGTAGCTACCCCGGGTAAGTAGCTACCCTAACCACGCTTATCGGCCTATAACCTTTATAAAATTAACTATAACGCTTAAAATTAATTCGTCTTTACTCGAAATCGTCTACTCCGATATAATCTATATATACTTAATATAATCGAATATTATATCCGGGCTAGCCGTAGTTACTATACCTCGGCGTAGTCGTAGAGGANCTACTCCGATATAATCTATATATACTTAATATAATCGAATATTATATCCGGGCTAGCCGTAGTTACTATACCTCGGCGTAGTCGTAGAGGATCGCGTCTAGCGACTACTCCTCGCGCGGTTTTCTTACTTTACGACCGTATCTAGGTCTTTCTACTCGATTAAAACCTATACCTAACCTATAGTAAGAGGTCCTTTATACCGTACATAGGATTTTTTAGCCCTACGACGCTTACTAATAGCCGTAAGCTCCTACCGACTAATTTTAAACTCTTCGTCGATAAGGGTATACCTATATATTATAACCTAC
>JACAFV010000233.1:0-31610 GCA_014635975.1 Plectosphaerella sp. P0831 | reverse complement strand
TACGATTAATACGTATAAGTAATACTATTTCTACGATATATACGACTTTCCCTTTATTTTTCCTACTTCCGCGAAGTATTACTATATTATCTATATATAGTAATACTATTAATTTAATAGGTTAGTAGTAGATCTACGACGGTATAAATACTAAAGGCCTATATACTAAAGCCTATATCTAGCTTACCTACTTTTACTATAGGTATAGTCTTAATAATATCTCCCTTACTCTCCTCCGTAGAGGCTATATCATATTCCCGGTTTAGGGTTAGTTAGATAGTTAGTCTTATAGCTACCTAGTTATTAATTATATTCGCTAAGTTATCCTAGAAGGAGTCGCCGGGGCTACTACCCTTTACGATATAAATAAGTATATACCTAGAGTAATCGAATAGATAATTAAGTCCTTCCTACTTATTAATAGTTAATTAGAGATTAAGAACGCTATCTAGTAGAGAAAGGTAATTACTAAGGAATAGGAATAAGTTAAGAAAGAGGAGGCTAAAAAGAAGAAGTAAGGTCGTTTAGTTAGCTTCGCCGAACTTAAGAACGACTAGGCCGGAAGAGATATCCCGATACCCGACGCCTAACTTACTAGTTCTCTATATAGCTTCGCCGGAACTAGTTCCCGCGCGCGTACTCCTCCTAATCTTTAGTTTATACTAGCCTAGAGATAAGGATAAAGTATTCCTAACCGGGGTAGCCTTAATTAAGCTACGACTAGTCGACTAAACCCCTCTTATTAAAGCCCNGCCTAGAGATAAGGATAAAGTATTCCTAACCGGGGTAGCCTTAATTAAGCTACGACTAGTCGACTAAACCCCTCTTATTAAAGCCCGCTTTATACCGCTAGTAGGATTATAAGCTTAGCTCGCTTACTACCTACTCCTTAAAACTTCGATAATAATACCCTAATATATTTTAGGGACGATAACTTCTCTCCTAGAGAGAGTATACCCGGTAGCTTCCTAGAACCCTAAGGATAGCTTATACTAGCCCGCCGTAGCCCTAGCCTACCCCTTAGTATCGATAATACTAGTAACCGTAGTCCGACTAGCTCGCTTAGCTCCCTAGGAAATACTCCGAGCCTTAATCGAAGCGGGTAGTCTTCGCCGGGTTTATTTATTCCTATATAACGCTCTACTTCCGGCCCCGTAATTAATACCGCTTTCGGTTCGCGATAAAACTTATAGGAGTTTACCCTAGCTTACCCTAGCCCCCTCTAATAGATATCTACTACTTCGTAAATAAGTAACCCTCCTTCGCCGACCCTTAGTTAGGGCTTAACTACCGTTAGTAAGCGTAAGGCTATTCCTAGTTCGGCCCCTAGAGAGAAAAAGACTAGTCGAACCGGTCGCCCTACTATAATACCTAGCCCTCCTAGATAGATCTTTAATATCTAGAAAATAATAGGTATTAGTATATATGTATAGTACTATAACGCGTACGCTCTTACTAAGAACTATTAGTAATACTATAATAAGGAGGAGTATATCCGTTAGGTTAGCGATCTGTATATTAATCTTTATAAGCGCGCTACTATAGACTTTAGCGTTAATAGGAACTCTAGTACCGTTAGAGTATATCGCCTAGGTATAATACTAAAGTAGGATAGTTAGGCTCGCGAGAGGCGCCGCCGTAATTTCCGTCGTATAGAGTACGAACGTTACGTTACTACTTAGGTTAAATAGTAAATAGANCTAAAGTAGGATAGTTAGGCTCGCGAGAGGCGCCGCCGTAATTTCCGTCGTATAGAGTACGAACGTTACGTTACTACTTAGGTTAAATAGTAAATAGATATAGATAAGCCCGAGGGAGGCCTTAGCTATCGTAGTAAGCGTACTTATCGCGCTACGCTTACTTAGTAGTTTAATACTTTAAATATCTAAGTTTAGACGGAATCTAAAACTTACGACCTCGAGCTTTACTAAGGAAATAAGAATTTCTAGAAGACCCTTCGCCCGGGATATAGAGCTAAGAAGCGTAGCGGTAGTAGTAACGGTAATTAGNAGCTTTACTAAGGAAATAAGAATTTCTAGAAGACCCTTCGCCCGGGATATAGAGCTAAGAAGCGTAGCGGTAGTAGTAACGGTAATTAGGCCTAAAGAACCGGCCTTTATCCTCCTTACTAAGTATAGGGGACGTAAGGTATCTTTTAACGACTTTAATCCTACCGCTAATAACGGCTATACTTCGCTAGTTAAGTACTTACCGCTTACGAACGAGATTAGGGTTAGGAGCGTAGAACTACCGCGAGGGATAAAATAGTCTAGCGCTTAGGAATAACCGGGTAGTACGAGGGCTAGATTCTTCTTCTTTAGACTTTATACGAGTATAAAGGACTCTAGAATAAGGGTATTCGTAAGTCTCTTAGGGGACGTATATAACAGGGTAGTACGGTTATAGCTAGGTAGCGCTATATCCCGCGTAGCTTAGTTAACGCGTAGGTAGGTAGGTATAGGTAGCCCTAATAGATAGCGGAAAATTTATTACTTTTATATTACTTACAGGACCCCCTAAGTATAACGATTATAATAGCCTAGGACCTTTAGAATAGGCTTCCTTTAACTACGTATCGTTACACGACTTAATTAAGACTCGTTTAGCCCTGATTAGTTTATTCCGTATCTTCTAAGCCTACTTTTATTGAGATAGACCCCGTATTTCTAGTAGCGTAGGTAGGTAGTTAGGTTATATTCTATATAGCTCGGCTTTCCTGGCGCGTACTAACCTACGACCGGTCTCTCTAGAGTACTTAGCTCCGACCGGCGCACTCTGTTAAACCACTCCCGCTACGCTGTTTTAGTAATAAGTAGTAGTTCTTAATAATAATTATATAAAGACCTCTATAATCTACGTAAAGTCTTACTATACTATCCTTCTTTATTATAAATAGGATAGGTACCTTTATAAAGCTAGTAGAGTATTTAATCTACTAATTAGTAAGGTTCTCCTCGATATACTCTTAGAGTATTCGTAGTTAGTTCGCCGAGAGAGGGTATATACCTTTAAATAAAGCTATAGTCCTATCCCTTAATATAATATTATATACTATATTAAGGAGGAGCGGGAGGGCTTTCGCTAAAGCCTCGCTAAATATACTTACGTACTCTCTAAGTTCTTCTAGGACTAGTTCTCCTTTCTATAGGTTCTTATCTTCTTTATTAAAAGATAGGATAGGTTTATCGAAACTAAAGATACTGGTTATATAATAAATATATACTATATATCCCGCGAGGAGCTTATTTATAAATACTTTAAGTATAACGATAGAATTATTTTTATAGTATTATAAATTAGTTTTAGTCTTAATAATAATACTTTAGAGGTTTATTAATACTCGTCCTAGGAGGAACGGGGGTTTATCTTCTAGTTATTTAATAACGACGAAATTTCTACGAACCTTCCGCGTTTATCCCCTTATCTAATAGGAAGAAAGTAAGTTAGTAGGCTTTTATACTTAAGACTTTTATTCTTAAGACTTTTATACTTAAGACTTTTATACTTAAGACTTTTATACTACTAACTTTTTTAATAGTTAAGGTATTAACCTCTAATATAATAATAGTCCGAGGTATTATACGAATATTTCGTTAATTAAGTCTATCTTTATACTACTATCTATATTAATATAAGTTAGAGGACGAGCGTTTAGTTAATAGTCGTTAGGCTAATAATAACTAATATAAGATAAGGCGTTAAGTATATTAGCTTAACTATAATACTTAGTCTTTTCCTAGGAATAAGTCTTTAATTTCGTTCCGGTACGATATAACCCTCTAGATATTAACTAAGTTACCTTTATACTTATTATAACCGCTAGAGCCTCTATAACTATTTAATAGTCTAGGGCCTTAGATTCTTATATTACGGTTTAGATACTTATTATTTTAATAAAGCCTTTTATAATAAGTATAAAGGTTAGGAGTTAGTTTAGCTTCTTTATAGTTTCCTAATATAAAGTATAGCTTCTTATAGTCGTAGAATAGTTTCTAGGTTAAACTACCTTATAATTAGGAACGGTCGTTATCTTATTACTAAATATTCTTAGACTTCTAATATATCTTCTCTAGCCCTCTTAGCTTTAGAGGATACTAGGGTCTAGAGTTTTTCTAGATCCGCTTAGCTTACTTGTAGAGTTCGCGGGGGTCGTCCTAGGGTATATTTTACTTATAGATTTCCTCCCGGACTTCCTTGTAAAGATTGTAAAGGTAGGTAAATACCTTGTCCTTAATTAAAGTCTCTTTATTAATTAATTAGTATAATATATCGAACTTTTAGTAATACTTCGTTAAGCTTTTATTATTATTTTAGTAGTATTAAGTAAGCTCTATATAAATATTCTACTCTTTTAACTTAGGAGTAATATATTATTATCTAATAAAAGCTATAAAGTTATGTTATATAAGTTCGTAAAGTTTTATTAAGTTATCTATAATACCTTTATAGTATAATTACTTAGTTTCTCATAACTCTCGTAATATATAGTTAGATACTTAGTATATTTATTATACCTTTTTAAAGTCTATATATTATTCTCGGTTCGTAAGTATAACTTCGTTAATCTAGTTTTTATATCTATTAATAGTAATATCTTCGGTAAACTAGTTAATACTATAAAGCTTTTCTTATAGGCTTTCGGTCGTTAAGGGATCTCCCTTTAGTCGGAGATTACTTAGAGGAGTAGGAGATTAATTTATTTCTATTACTTACGTTATTCCGTTTATATAATAAGTATTATATAAATAAAGTCTTTATTACTTTATAATATCGCTTTATATCTATTAAAGATATTACTATCGTTAGAGTAGTCTCGACGACTCCTTTATAATTATCCTTACTTACTTAGCGATTAGGACCGGTAGGGGTATATTCCTACGCTCGGAGTTTTTATTAGAGACTAGGAGCGGGCGGTATTTCGTAAATAAGTATATCTTCCTTTTCGATTATCGGGATTATCGTAAGGTAATACTTCGTAGCTAACTTCTTCGAGGAAACGGTTAATCGCTATCTAGTCTACGATCTCCGTTAGAGTTAAGTTACTAAGTCCTTAATATCTCTTATATCCTTATCTAGCCTCCTATTCTCGGAGAGTAATATAGTTTCGTTCGGCTCGGCTTCGTCGACTAGTTACCGACCGCTCTATATAACCTTAGTAGATATACTATATTACTAGTTCTCTTAGAGTAGGAGTAGAAGTTAAAGAATTATAAAGATATTAGCTAAGAGCTTAAACCGGGTTTATAAATAGTATATCGCTAGGTAGGTCTATATTACTATATAGACTTTAACTTACTAGGTCCTAAAACTCTAGCGATATATACCTATATCTATAGCTATACGAACCCTATACTAAGTAATTAGCGTTCTACTACGTATAGTCGTTAGTCGCTTACTACGCCTTTAGCGATCCTAGGTACCCCTAGGGTAGGTCCTTTTATATTAATACTAACGAGCTCTACGAAATAGGCCTTTAAGCGGTAGATATCGCCGGCGTTAGTAGTAATTAGGTTATTAAGGTCCTCCTCGGCCTTCTAAATATAGTTAGGGTTATAGTAGATCGAACCTAGGATCTCTAAGAGTTTATTAGTAGTAGTTATAGTAGTATCGTATTTACTAAGAACTATTAGGGTAACTAGGCTAATAGCCTTACTATTAATATAGCTTAGGGTATATTTAAAATAGTCGTAGTTACATTAAATATAGTAGAAATCTTATATTAAAAACTAACTTTCTCTAGGCTAAAGATAAATATACTATATAACTTTTATATAGATAGATAGTATATTATACTATCTATTTATTACTATANCTTATATTAAAAACTAACTTTCTCTAGGCTAAAGATAAATATACTATATAACTTTTATATAGATAGATAGTATATTATACTATCTATTTATTACTATACTAGCTTTATAGTAAAGAATTTTATTAAGCTAGAAGATAACCTTCTTAAAGCCTAGAATTATAAAAGAAAGCCTTTAGGAATTCTAGAACTTAAGCGTTAAATAACTCTAGGTCTACTAACTAAATATAGCTAGTATAAAGATATCTAAATGAGAAATAGTATAACCTACTATATAGTTATATAACCGGCTATAAGCGTATATAACCGTATCTAGCCGAAATCAAGATGATAGTAGTAAATTAAGATCTCCGTAGAAATCGGGACTTAATACTATAATCTAATAAATAATCGGATCGGATAGATTAATAAGCCGATCGGGGTAATCTATAAGCCGTGCTTTGAAATTACTAAATACTTAGAAATCAGAAGTACGAGGATACTTAGGTACGTAGCTACGTATCTTTGTTAAAGGGGAATTCTATCTATAAAAGGAAGCTAAGTCGGTCGACTTACGGCCTTTTATTTTCCTCTGGATTATCATCACGCAGATCACCTACCTATCTATCTATCTATCTATCTATCTATCGATCTATTTGTACTACTTATTTTTTCCTTTCTTTAATGATTTTACTTATTACGATTAATACGTATAAGTAAGATTATTATCTATATATATCGACTTTATATTTTACTTCCTTCTATCTTATAAGCGTATCTTACTCTATAATCTATTATTAATTTTATAAGTTAGTACGGTACTAATTACTCTTATAGCGGATCTTTATATAGAAGAGTTACTACTCGAACTTTAGGCTAGTTATATCCTTAGCCTCGCCGGTAAAGATCGGGATTTTAAAGGCCTTAGTAGTAAGTAGGCGAGATTTGTAGGTAATAGTTACCTTAAGAATAGTATAGTAAGAGTTCTAAGTATTAGTAGCCTATAGCTCTAGCTTATTTAAGCGATAGAGAATCTATTAAGTAATAATAGAATAAAAGTTAGGCTCGGGGGCTTAAGAGCGGACGGCGGCTATAAAGCGGGCGGTAGGGTTAAAAGCCTTAAGAGAGGTAGTATAGATTTAAAAGGTAGTAACTTCGGCCTCTAGCTCCTTAATATATTTTTATATTAAGCCTTTAGTACTAATATATCTTACTGCTTAAGCCTACGTATCTAAGGCTAGGTTTAGAAGTACCTTAGCGTTAGCGGCGTTAATATTAAGGACGATAAATAGACCCTTAAGTATTAAGACGAAGATATCTTTCTAGGTAATTATCTTTTCGGTTTATACCGTAAGCTTATTAGGTTTATTAGAGAGGAGGTTCTAGGAGGTCTTTAAGGAGACGTTATAGTAACCTTTAGAGCCGAATAGTATAGAGTCTTAAATCTTAAGGTACTAAGTTCTAGCTAGGGCGGTAAAGTAATCTCTCTAAGAGGTGAATTCTACCTTAAGCTCCTTAGAGCCTAAGGCTAAGATTAAATTATTTATATAGTAATAGATCGAAGGAGCGTCGAGGTTAATATTATCCCTTAAGAGGTAATATCTATAAAGGTTTAAGTTCGTACTATTATTAATAGTAATAATACCTTTATAAGCTTTTAGGTAGTAGAAGGCTTTAATATAATAGTTTATAATATTTAGTACCTTAGTATTAATTATAGTAATACTATCGTTAGGTACCTTATAGAATAAGTACCGGGAGTAGTAATAATACTTATTTATTATGATAAAGCCTTTATATACTATCTTATTCCTCTTCTTAATTTTAGGCTCTCGGAGCCTCGGATTTAGGGTTTTTTTTTAGGAGTAAGCGGGCGGTATTACGAGGTTTTTATATTTATTATAAAGTAAGTAGTCGGCTTTACTAAATATTCCCTAAGGGAGGCTATAAGTAGTCGGTACTATAATAATAAAGAGAAATAAAAAGTAGTACTATTATTAATACTATCTCCGGCGAGAGGAAGTCCTTTATTATAATATAACGGTAGTAACGATAATAACGTTTAGTATATATTAAGCTACCTAAGCGATAGTATAATAGAGGTAAAGAGGAAAGGAAGAAAAGCTAGCCTAGTAGGTAGCGCGCGAAGGCGGGCCTTTAGGTATAAGCTCCGCTTACGTTAGCGGGTAAATTAAGTAACTCCGTAAGGCTCTAGCCCCGCGCTAGCGGTAGCGTTAGTAGGCTATATACTACTCCTGTTATAATCTATTTAGTAATAAAACTATAGCGGAGAAAGGCGTAGGTAATTATTAAGTATATAGTCTACCCTACTAGTAGTACTTACGGTAGTAATCTAAGGAGTTTAACCCTAACGATATATCCCCGATCTCTCCTACTATTATAATAAGGATAGGTAAGGGTAAGGGTAGCTATCTTATATTATTAAGGTAGGTAGTAGTTATATAGATAGGTAGATTATTAGTATAGATAGTAGGGAACTAGGGTTAATAGAGATAGATAGGCTTTTCTTATAATAACTAGCTTATAAAGCCTACCTTATACGTAGGGTAAGGTCCGCGCTAGTTACGTAACTAGCCTTAGCGATAAGGCTAGTTATAAGGTATATAATTATAAGCGTTTCTCGGTAATCGATTTACCTCTTTATTAAAATAGAGATTTACTTAAAAATGATTTATAACTTAGTAAAAAGGCTTTCTAATACTATAGTAATTAAATTATCTAAATAAAGTAAAAGTAATAAACTCTTTAATATATAGAGGGACTATAATTTAATATCCTTAGTTTATTTTAATAATTAATTAATTAGTAACTTTAGAAAGTTCTTAGAGTTATTTTAGATAAAGTAGGAGTCTTAGTAAGTACTTAATATATAGGTATAAAGCCTTTTTAATTATCTATAATAAAGCTTTAAAACTTCTCTATAAGATTTTAGTTTATAAGACGATAGTTTATAATAATATTAACTATTTAGAGTTCTATCTCTACTAACTAATTATAATAATTAATACTAATAAAGTAAGTCGTATTAACTAGCTATAATAAGAAAAGCTTATCTATCTTTATTAACCTTAGTTCCTTACTACCTATATTAATAATCTACCTATCTATATAACTACTACCTACCCTAAGTATATAAGATAACTACTCTTACCCTTACCTATAATAATAGGAGAATTACTATTAATTTAACTAAAGAAGATTAATTAGAATATTAATACTAATAACTTATAAACTCTTTAGATCGTAACTCTAAAACTAATTAAAAACGAAAAGGGCCTAGATCGCCTTATATATAAAGTAGCCTCCATTATTAATTATAAACTTACTTAGTTTATAGATAATTACCTTAATAATAAACTACTAGTTAACCTAGTCGCTCGATATATTAAACTTAATTTAACCTTTAAATAAACCTTTATATAATTAATTTAATAATTCTAATAAAATATATTAAAATCTAATTATAAAACGAGATCTAAACTATAATAAGCTAAGAGTTTAATTTAGCTTCAGATTCGAATTAGTTAACTTACGAGACATACCTCGATTAACTTCTCAGTAATACTATAGTACTGCTTATTATACTCATGTGATGAGTCGAACGAGCAGGACCTCCATAGGCCACTGAAGCCGATCGCATGAAGGGACTGCTCAAGTGGGATTGTGGAATCCGACATTTGTCCCAGCTGAGCCCGGGAACTAATACACCGCAGAAGGCTGTGTGCAGCACTGATCGTCGGGTAGTTCTGGGAATGTAGAAGTACGTCATCTAGCATCGATGCCAGCGGGCCGTATCTTACACAAGAAAAGTCGACTGTCAGCTCAGGCATGTGGAAGAATGCGTAAAATAGACCTACAGGTTCATCGCAATTGATGGGCGATGAGTGCAAAGTTCTGTGAGCCAGCGCAGCGTTCGCTCCTGGACACTGTCTTCCAGGTACTGGAAATCAACGAGCTCAATCGCTGTCATGAGTAGAAGGTCGATATCATCGTGCGAGCCGACATGGTCGAAATGGCGTGGAAAAAGGAGAGTGCTGCACCCAGCGGGGTTCACGCCCGCCAGCCACATTGTTTCCTCGAGCTCCTCCTGGCTAGTACTCCGAGCGATGAGCAGCGACATGTATGGCGAGGAGAAAGAGCTGGCAGCAAGACCTTCTCCGGGAACAGACGAGTCGTTGGTCATTTCAATGAAGGTTGCGATCACCTTCATTGCGACTTGCCGAGTAGTCGTGTCTGTGAGCCCCCTGGCCAAGCAAGCGCAAACGGCCATATGGAAGCGGTTGCGCGAGAAGTGCACGCCGTAAACCTCATCCAGCTGTGATGCCGCATCCTCGAGCTGTCCCCGACCCTGGAGAAGAAGAGACGCCATGTTGCTGCTTCCCCGTAGACCGCCCAGTGCACCTATATTCGTGAGGACAGCCTCCAGGAAATGGGCAGTGCAGTTGAAGAGGCCACAAGGCACCAGGCGAATAAGTGAAATAGCCAGCCAGAACAGCTGGAGGCCATACCGCGAAGCCGAGGGAAGCTTGGCCATCATCTTGGACAAAGAAGTGACAATAGCGATAAACATGTCGCTATTGTTTTCTTCCCCAAGCCGACCGACGCTTATGCGGAGTGCCACGAGCACCTGATAAAGAAGATCATCGTCCACTTCCTCCCGGGCGAGACAACCCATGACCGTGAAAGCCCGAGGTTGTATCGCCGGGTTGTTCTGGAATGCCGTGCTGGCAACAAGACTCATCCATCGCGATTTCCATGCATTCGAGACGTCCACGGATGGTGCGGCTAGAGAACACAGTTCAAATAGTGTTGTCGCCAATGTTTCAGTAGCGGCAAGGATGTGACCCGAGTCGTGGGTGGTTGACATTGATGCTGTATCCCTGAGTGATGTCGGGAACGTGTCGTTCTTGGTTTCGCTGAGCACGTCCAGACTAGCTCGGAGTTTGTTGCTTCTCGAATCATCGATCAGAAAGGAGGTGCAGGCAGCGTGGACCGTATTTACGAGCAGGCGGTGGATGAGGACCCTTACTTCCACCGTTCCCGTATTCGCGAGCATCGTTACGATATGGAAGATCTCCGGCAGGTACAATTGTGATTGCACCCCATTGTCGAAGGACAGTGTCAGGCAGAAGTGGAGCAGCACGCATATTTCGGCCCAGACTGCGTTGTCCGGTAGGTGCTTGGTAGGGCGCAACGATGTACGGTTGAGAGCCTTGCGAAGCCTAGAAATGATCTTGGCCCGGAGAGTGATGGTGCCAACCCCTGCGACGATCGATGCCAGGGATTCAAGCGGTTCATCGTCGAAGCCAAAGCTCATTGCGGCTTTGGTGAGTTCCTCCATGAAAATCTCAATGATGAGCTCATCGCCGGCAATGGAGGGCCATATGCCGTGTTCAAGAGTGTGAGCAAGAAAGTGATCAGTGATGGCGATATCGATGAGTTTGCGGAACAATGTTGCAATCTTGTCCCTTGCTTTGTCGCCATCAACATCGCTGGCGATAATGGTGGTGCGAAGATTCGAGAGCCAGGGAGCCATGTATGCCAGACTGAGAGGCTTCTGTTCATCGGAGAAGCTATCCCAGCCGACAAAAAACTCGGTAAGAAAGTCAAACGTCAACTGCGGCTCAGTTCGAGCCAGCTCTCGGCTCATGCCAACGATGAAACTCGTCGGGTTGAGGGGTACTGAGACGTCTAGGGTAGCTGCGATCAGCAAAAAGGAGAAGGGATGAAGGCGAGCAGGGCTATTACCAATCATGCAAACAAGCTTGGATGCCGCGCTAAACCTGAAGGCCTTGCAAAGCGCACCCAGCAAGTTGTAGGAGGAAAGTCTCAAGGATGAATCTGAGCTGGACAGGTTTGACAACGCCAGGTTCAACAGGGTCCCAGGAACGTCCTGTGGTCGAACGAGACGTTCATAAGCCTTGAAAAGCCTATTGTCTTTGCCGTACTTGACCTTGGCACCTCTGATAGACTGCAAAACGTCGGCCTTTTTGGGACTGGTGAAGTACATGATGATTCTACCACTGTCTGCCCGGAGCCCAAAGGCCGAATCGTCCTCCGTCTGGATCGACGTGGGGGCTTCATCGACCTCGCCCAGTCGAAAAATGTCGTTGACGGTGCTATGAAGTCTGTATTCCGGAAAGACTTCTTGTTTCTTGGTCGTGGTAACCTGGACGAACTGGCTGCCAACCTTGATGACAACCTCGATCTTCCCTTTGGTCTTGGAAAGTCTTGTCACCGGCTGGAAGACAAAGCGCGTGTCGGTGACGACACTGATGGTCTCCTTTGGAAGATGCAACTGGCTGAGATGAAAGTGTGCCTGAAGATCCTGTAAACTGCCGATGAGGTGGTAGTCGACATTTTTGGGATGGAAGATGCTGCTTTCGGTTTTGGTAGAGACCTTGAGGATACGACGGAAGCATTTACTACGCATATTTAGCCATGGACCTCACCCAGGGTGCCCAAGAGGATGATTCTGTTTACCGGAAGGCGCTGTTCATGTTGTATACGTAAATCCGCGTGAGGTGGCGTCGTAGCTCTACTGGGGTCAAGATCTCCAGCTTCTTGAACAGCTCATCTGGGGGCTCGTTCTGGCCGCTGTAACAAGTGGCATCGATCAACAAGCCAAAGGGCTTGTGCCAAAGACGACTGGCGATCTGTTTCCAGTATTTAGGAAGGGCGTCGTATCGAGGCGCACGGCGAGACCGTGACAAGCAGTTGTCAAGCCCGGAAGGCCAGAGTGAGAACATACCTTGAGATAGCAAAATAGTAGGGTGTCATAGTCGATGCTCTCTGTATCGATGTGTCTTAGAATGATGCAGACAACCGACACGGCATCCTGGAATTAGGTGAGTTAGTTAATCACTCCGAGTGAGTATTGCAATGAGTTCTAACCTTGCTCTCCCCACCATCATAGACAGCACGGGCAGTGATGAAAGACTCGGTGCTTCGGAATGCATTGCGAAGCATGAAGTCCTGGAATCGTGAGTAAGCAGGGGGGGAGTTCATCGAAAGTAACGGCCTGTTCCAGGTGACTGCCAGTGGTGGGGGACCCAAGTTTGTGATCAGATGGCGGAGAGGCTCCAGGACCGGGGATCGCCCTCGCGAAACATCGGCAGGAGACCGAACAAAATCCCTACGCTCCTGGGTCACCAACTTTTGGCGGACGTGGTCCCAGTGGTCATATAAAAACCGATGAAGCGCCACACAAGATCCGAAATCGAAGGATTCGGAACCGACGTTGGGAACAGGACCGTCGGGAGGGACCTAAACAGAATACCCAAAGTCAACTGATGTTCGGCGTGGCATCAAAAAGAGAACGAAGGGCGGAGGGGTAACCTACCGATATCTCTCGCAGAAACGTCGTGACATGGTAGATGTTCTGGGTGAGGAATTTGTTCAGGGGGTACATGTAAGGCTCCTTAGCGCCGAAGAGCACGTTGTTTGCGAGGTTTTGTATGACTTTTGCGATGAGTAGAAGACCTCTCCGCAGGTCCCTCGACGGAGCTGTGTCGAGGAGCCCCTCAACTTCGGGTGCTACAATGGCCGGGCAGAAGAAGCGTAGAAAGACGAAGGCCCCAACAGCTGTGTATTTGGCGTCGGGAAACTTGGGAAGGACGGCAGTCGAAATCTTGACGCAGTAAGCAGGCCATAGAGCGATTCAATCTAGGAGGGCCAAACTTACAATGTGACAGACTCTTCGAAATGCGGGCGGTATACTGACAGAGGAGGCGCGAATGTCGTCGATGAAGACCTTCGCCACCACTTGGAGCTGGAGGGCATTCTTTTCAAGTTCGTCGGCAGAGGCGACGCGCGCCGGGTCAAGCTCAAGGCCCAGGTCCTTTGAGGTGAGCATCAGCCTCTCAACGACCTTCTGCAAGGTGTCTTTGAGGTAGTCTTGGCCCTTCCACTTCGCATATACAGAGAGTGTTTTCGTCGCAACGCAAGTCCTGCGAAGGATCTCCGACTCATTTTCTGAAACGATCACTCGAGGTTAGCGCCATCCATCTCGCACATGAGCCTCACAAGTCTCCATCCTACCTGTTTCCTCGATTTCCTGTTTGATGAGGACTTCGAGAAGATCAAAGCTCAGCCCGCGACGTTCAAAGATGGTGAGCAGCGCAATTGTTAGCTCGTCGACTTCGTTGCTCGGGCAAATCGCGCTCATTGCAGCCACAAGGCTCATGTCCTTGGTCAGTATCTGCAAGTAGGTGAGCTCATGGCTGGGGCTGGTGCAGTAATGTCAATGGGAGTGGCGCTGACCTCCAGAAGCTCGTCATATTTCTCACTGACGGCTTGATCCGTAAGATTGTTGAACTCTGTTCCCTGAACAAGAATGTTGCACAGGACTCGCACGAATGCTGTCCTAATCTCAACATTGTCGTGGTATCCGATGTTCAAAGAATGTTTGAGTCCAACGTCGATGTTCGCGCTGAGCAAATTCGAGAGGATGGTGATGGCCAGTTCCGCAATAGACGTGGCTTCATCTCTGGCCGACCCGACAGGGGGGTGTTCCGGCCGGGGAAACTCCATAGTATCATGGTTGAGAAGTGACAGGAACCGGTTGAAGTAAGTGTGGAACATCTGTGACTTGAGCTCACTCGTGCCGGCATCGGTCTGACCCTCCCCAGGCTGTAGGGGCAGCCGGAACGTGAGTTCCGACAATGAACGAAGGCAGGCGCGATCAAGGTCTTTTTGAACCCGATGCGACTCTTCCACCCGTCCAACACCGCTGACGAGATCCTTGACAGGAGAGCGTGGGCGCGCTATCCATCCAAATATGTACTCGAGTAGTTGGTTTCTGATGCGAACATCGTCTCTGAGGTTGAGGTGCTCTTTTCGCTTGTTGACCGCCTCGCACAGTTGACACACCTTGATCTTGACCTTGAGTGTGCTGATATTGTCCGGTATGGTGTCCATGAACTTCGCAAAATTGAGTGTCAAGGCGCCCAAGTGAACGGATGACGCTGCTCCGAGATCGGCAGGACCATCCAGTCGTTCGACGAGGGCTTTCAGGAGGGATATGGCCTGTTCTGCAAAGGGTACCTCTATATCCTGCGCCTGGTCAGCCGAGGCGAGGGCTCCGGTGAAAAGAACTTCAAGCTCCGTCTCCAAAGACTTGAACAGGTAATGGAACAGTGCCGGAGAGATGTCCGCCGAAAGAACCTCCCGAGTAGCTTCCCTGACACGGACATTGGCACATCCCATGAGCTGGATGCTCAAGCGGAGGTAGCGACTCAGTGATGGCTCCTCGTGATTTTCCGTAGGCAGCCGGTCAATCCACCCCAAGCTTCCGAGAGCAGGCTCCTCGAGGATGATGGCCTGGTTCGCAACGCAGATACCACCGAGCGAAGCAAGGAAGCCGGAGAAGTTGCGCCACTCCACCAGCGTTTTTTCATTGACGGAATCAACGCTGGCCGTGGACACTTCGCGGGATAAATACATCCATCGCTGGAATGCATGCTCCCAAGCGGCTAGGATACCGATGGTTGGAAATTGAAGCTGTCTGAGTAGGCCACGCACCCGTTTCTGGAATGCCACAAGGCCGGTGAACCGGAAAGCCCGTGAACCGAGTTCTCTGAATATGTCACTGTTGCGGACCAACGGCGCCAAAGCCTTGGTGGCCTCTGGGGTGGCCTCGGAGGCGGTGTATACTTCCACGGCGATACCTATACATGCAGTGACCATTTGACATGTCTCAATGTCTGGCGAGCAAAGGGTCACAAGAAGTGTGGTTTCTGTCTTCGAAACGGCAGTTGGGAGTTCGGGGACGTCTCGGGGCAGCTCGGCCAGTTCCTGGCGTCAAGGTCAGCGGTTCGTGAGCCCACGTCAGGATTCATATTTCATACCCCTAGGCATTTGAGAAGAAGGGCACGCGTTTCGAGATACTCGTGAATCGTCGTGATTGATGCATGGCTGTTGGCGACCAGTGCCCCGTCGCACATCTCTGTGAGAAGATGACAGCTTGAAAAGTCAGTCGCTTGTCGTCTTGAGTCTTGGAAGTAGGAATTCGATAGCCGAAACTGACCTACGCCTCCAGAACGCCATCCTCAAGTCAAGCGAGCCAATATTGCCCCGTGATTTGAGACCACCGAGAACGCCTGGGTCTCTGAGTAACCGGGCAGCCACCGACGTTGCCAGGGTCCTTAATGCTGGGCTCTCGGAAAGCACAAGAGACAGAAATATGTGGAAGGCCCTGTTCAGCATATCATCGCCCGCTGGGGCTCTGCCGTCTGCATCCTTGGATAAGAATTTAGGTGACGCCTCGACATACTCAATGATGCTGCAAGCCATCGCCGTGGTATTGGGATCGTTTGCGTCCAACTCTGTTCCCTCAGTACCATCCGAGGCGTCGGCGATGACCTACGCAGATTAGTTCCGGCTACGGAGCAGGGTAGGCCTGTACTAACCTGCAGCTGGCCAAGCATGAAAGGCGCTGCCACCAAGAAGAGCGCGTCGTATCTCCTGGCGTCGGGTTGTCGGGCCAAGTAACTACAACCATGGATCATGGAAGAAGTGAACACCTTGGGAGCAGACTGTGCAAGGCAGGCCTCGAGCAGATGCTCAGGAGGGGCTGCTGGATTGAGCTGTGCCAGGCTCACGAAGGTCGCTGTGAGGAGATCCTCGTCCAGGACCGAAGCCTCCGGCTGCGATGGAGATCGGCGAAATATCGCGTCGGTGACCTCGTCCTGAATGTCGAGGGCGAAGCTAACAAAAGCAGCGTCATCCTCTGCATCAAAGTGTCGACATGCGTGCAGCAGAGACACAAGACAGTACGCAGCCTGCTCATTTCTGTTTCTCAAGGCCTTCCTCAAACCCTCAAGAAATGCAGTCTTCTTCACTATGCTATTACTCTTCGCATCACGCAGGTTACTTGCAACTTCGAAAACGTCAGGCAAGAGGAAGAGTAGGGTGGTTTGCAGAGCAAGCAGGCCCCCTCGCTTCCTCCCATTATCGCCAAGGGCGTGGGCCATATCGAAAAGAGTGTCCGCACCCCCATCGAGACGCTTGTGTTGCTTGTGGTGCTGCACAAACTCCTGTGGGTGACGATTGAGCCACGAAGTGATGAGGACTGGGAGTACCGCTGCGACAGTGTTTTGGAAAGGCCTGCGGAAGTGCAGGAAGCTGGAGCAGATCTCCTGGAGGACCAGTCCGAGTTTGCGACCATCAACCCAGTAATACGACAAAAGCCGAAGAGCGACCAGTGCGGACCTGTCATCCTCGGATATTGTCGTGGGCTGTCCATTCCCATGCTGTGCAGACTGCAAAGTCCGAACCGCGTGAATGTTGCCCTTGAAGTACTCAAAGCAGCGTTCCCAGGACGATGCAGTGAGAAGTTCAACAATAACCTTAACGTGGACCTCGATAAGGGCAGAATGCTCGCGTGGATCATCGGATCCTGGTACGATGGGTTCGACAACGGAAGAGGGCGAGCCCGTGCGGCCCGTGGGTGTATGTTGCAGACGGGCAGGTGCGAGAATCGTGTGCGCGGGTAGGATGTACCCCTCGGAGACCGGTTCCATGAGTCGCTTGAAAATATCAAGAGTTCGAGCTACCAGAATATCGTCCAGCGGGGCCGGGACAAAGTCAATCGACGGTTGGCGGGAGTGTGCCACAGGCGCGGCGCGTGACTTCTCAGTCGCGGCATGTTCCCAATGTGCAGTGCAGCAGTCGGCTGCAAGGCTTAGGATATACAACTCGGACAATACAACATGTGTAGGATGCGACGCGAGACCCTTGTAACCACGACCGAGGTCCTCCAACAGGGTGATGAGCGACTCGAGGACGGGGCCTATGTTCGTGGTTCCGATGCTGACTAGCGTAGATCTTGTGCTGATGACTATGTCGTCGCGACATAACTCTCGTCCTAGGGTACCCGTTCGATGTGGAAGCTGTTTGGTCGCAAGTCAGTTATGTTCTGAGGGCGCTACACAATGGGGCTTGTGCCTACCCGAGTCGCGATCCTGTCGACGAGGCAGCTAACGAGCCCAATGTCGCCTATCATTGTTGTAACCCAGGATCTAGCCAGACGTCGCGATGCTCATGGCGGGTGCTGCGTGGGCGGTCCCCTGTTCGCTAAGTGTTGCCTGCTACCTAGAGGACTGGTCAGGCAGATAGGTTGCTGGTTGGAGTCGAACTTGGCCGTAAGATTGCAGCGATAGGTTGGTAGCACCTTTCAGTAGAGGAAACCAAAGCCTTTTTGGAGCTGGTATATAACAATGCAGAGCTCGAAGTGTCTCTCGTCAGGCCTCACTTGTTCGAGGTAATGGCACGGTGGCCGGGCATGACAGAGGTGGGGTAAGGTAGGTGATCCACCCATGCCTGTGGGTAAGGTGTCCTGGTCATCTTTCTCTCACACTTTCTCGCACCGTATCAGTATACCTCATTCGTGCGGTTCGAGATGGCAGGTAGAAGACACTGTGCGGGGTAGACACGTTTGTTCAGTGCTTCTACCTCTCATCAGGCTATCATTACATCTGTTCAAAGTAGAAATCGAAATCGAATCGTATCAGCCTTGTGATGCTACAAAACCTCTTCTCGAGTCGTCAACCCCTGTGTGCGCAGTGTCCGTCATCCTGGAGCATCTCAATTGCGATGCTGTCTGTCCCCCGAGCCCCTGTAATTCCCAAACCTGCCTCCTCCTTGATGATGACCACGCGGTCGATAGTCCCGGTCGTGATGGCCGTAAGAAGGATCCTGCCGAATGTGCGGAGCGCCCTGTGGGATATGGCCTCCCTGCGGAGCATGCCATGCTCCCCCATTTCCAAAATTTGTACCAGGAGGGGGAGGCGGCATGCCGATGCCAAAGCCTGGGTGTCCAGGGGGAGGAGGCTGCCACCTGGGCGGGGCTTGCTGGCCGTAGCCTCCGCCGTGGTTGCCGTGATTGAATCCTCGGCCACCACGGCCACGTCCGCGGTCTCCGCCACGTCCCGGAGGGCCTCCGCCCCAGCCGCCGCGACCGCCCCGAGAGTTGTGATTCTTCAGGTTCTCGATATCACCGTTGTTAAGTGCAACAGGAGGCGGCTTCACACCCCGAAGCAGCATGGACTTGTGCAGGTGAGAGCTGGCGGGCATAGTGTAGCGGACACTATATGAAAAGTCAGCAAGAGCCGTCAAAAGTTTGGAGTGGAGGTTCAGGCGTACCGTAGGGAGCGATCGTAGTCCAAGCTGGGCATGGCCTGGCGCTCGGAAGGATACGCCAACGCTGTGTGCGGAAGATACTCTGGAACCGGTTCCACCTTGCCAGCGAGGCCGTCGCTGGTGACTGGGCTAAGTTTCAGGGCACCTGCTTGCTTCTTCTTGGAGTAGAAATGGTTGATGATCTCGTCATAGAGGTTGTGGTGAGCGTCCGAGAAGAGAAGGACATCATGCCCAACCGCGTTACGAGCTGCGTCCTCTGGGCTAAGCTGCGGGTACTTGCTCTCGACGGCCGCCAGAAGTCGTGACATCTCAATGAATGGGAGTAGAGCCACTCCCTGCCACGCAAACTTCTTCCCATTGAGGTCAATATCGAACTCTTCAGGGTAGAAGTCAATGACTTCGCTGTCCTCGTTCAGCATAAGGTCGTGGAAAACCTCTGGAAGGGCATGGCGTGATGCCGCAGGCAGCACGCTCATCAGTTGCTCAAAGGGCTTGGCGATGCGACCTTTTTCGAAGGTGATCTCCATCTTGCCCATATCGACGAAATCCGCCGCAAATGGCGCGTAGTGATAAGGGTAAAACCACTCCCATGACGGGCAGCCCTGGTAGTAGTACAGCAGAACCCAGGAAAGCCCTTCGACGTAGGCGCGGGCGACCTGGTGTCGGAAAGCGATGTCTTTGCGGTCAACGTGGAACTTTTGTTCATAGTACCGATCAGCGTATCCATCCTCCCAGAGTCGAACATGATCAATTGCAGACTCTTCGGCGACAGAAACGGTGGTACCCGTGGCCTCCTCGTTGGCTTCCGCCGGCGGTTGGTCAATGGCGTCCGCCTTCCGCTTGCCAAGCGTGGACTGTTTGGCTGTGCCAGGTACGGGTTCAATGACTTCATCAGCAGGCCCATCTGAAGCCTTTGCGGCAGGCGCGAGACCCTGAAGCTGGCTTCGAATGATGCTGGCTGCGCTCTTGTTGGCAACGTTCGCGTTGGAGTTGGAAGACCGTCCCGTGATCATGTCGTGCGTGACACCGTTGGAAGCTGAGCCAGAGCCGGCAACGGGGAAAAGCTGCAAACCAGTGGAAGCACTGTCGAGGGGCGCTTTACGGTTGCCGCCGCTGTGATGGTCCTTGTTGCCGCGTCGCCCGTTGCGTTCCTCTTGGAGCTTCCTTCGTTTGGCGTTGGCCTCCCGGCGATCCTCTTGCTCCTTCCTGCGCTTGAATATCTCGTCTTCTTGCTTCGCGAGCCCTGCGAGGATGCGTTGTGCCCTGTCCAAGTCGACGTGGCCGTCCTTGGTGACATAGCCGCCCATGATAGGCAGGCTCTCTCGCCAAATGGCCATGAGGGTGTTGATACCGTTTTCGCGGATTTCGAGGGCAGGAAGATGGGGAAGGAAGTCGTTGCCAACAAAGCAGCACATGAACACCCAGTCGTCTATAGCCCGCTCCAGGTCAAAGCGGAAGGGGAGACCTGGGACGTGGAGCTCGACAGCCAAGTACTCCCTGAGGACCGACACATGGAGCCAAATGAAAGGTTTCAAGGCAGTCTCCTTGCTCTGCTCATCAAACTCGCCCTCCTTCTCCTTGGCATCGCCTCTGCAGGCTCGTTCATCGTGACCCTTCTGTCCACATATCTTGCACATCCTCGCCTTGGCGTCTTGGAAGAACACGTCCTCGCGAAGAACCCGGAAGTGAGGTTCGTGGGTAGCGAGACCAAGCATGATCAGGTCGGCATCCAGGCCATAAATGACATGACGAGTGTTCGGGTCGTAATCGGGGGCCGTGCGCTGGGACCGCACGAACGACATGATCTTGTGCTCACCCTCGCCAGGCACGGTGGCATCGGAGATGATGATCTTCATCTTCGCCCAGGCAGGATCGGTGTTGAGCTTGTAGGCACACCAGTAGCGCAGACTTGCAGCGAGGATGTCCATGAAAGGGGTTCCCGGTGTAATCGAGTTCGAGTCAAAGACCTTCTTTGCAGCCGCCTCGAGTGTTTCCTGGGGCAGTACGCCTCCGTTCTGCTGCTTCAGCAACTTCAGATGTTCCTGCTTGTCAATCTCCTTCTCCTGGGCCTCTTGCGCGGATCGAAATCGCCGGGATCGTTGCTGGTTCATCTTGGCACGGGGCGCGACGCCATCTGTTCCAATCTCAGGTTAGTTCATGGCCGACGGCGCATTGGGGTGCAAAGGGCGACTCTTACCGACTGCAATCATGAGAAGCTTCCGGGGGCGCACCATGTTCACAACCCTGTCTGTGTATCTGAACACCTCCAGCATCATCTCCTCCTCGTCCGTGGGTGCCGGTCGGTCTTCGGGATGGGTGCATGGGTGCACAATACCGTTCATGTCGAGGTAGAGATTGTCGAACTCTTCGCCGTTCGGATTAGGCCCGGTCGTGTCAACAGGAATGATCGATCCATCGTCTAGTGTGATCGGTTGCCCTTCAATGACCGGAGAGATGATCTTTGGATATTTGCTGGACAGCCAACGGAAGGCTGCCGGAATACCCATTGCGCTGCGATGTTGCGCTCGTGGCCTGCCGTCTGGGTTTGTGGTATCAACGGGCGAGGTGTCAAGCGTGAAGATGCGGATGTAGGGCCCGATGGAACGTCCAAAGGTGCACGTCTTTCCAAATGCGCGTCGCGGCAAAGTCAACCACGAGGCAAGGTTCACATGCACGGTCCACGGAAAGTTCGGAGCTTATCCACCAGGTACCCACCTAGGTACATACAGGAAGCTTAGGTCTCTTTGAATTAGTACCTAGCTTTATAAGAGAATATATTCTTAAGGATATATATCTAATAGATACAGTAGTAGTATAACTTACTTATTTAAGTTAATATAATATATTATATATATTAAAAAATTAATATTAAAATAGAATATTTTAATAACTTTAAAATAACTTAAATAGTAATTATAATAGTATTTTATAAAATAAGACAAAGAAGTTTATAAATATATACTACTATATATATCTTTAGTAAGTATACTACTTTTACGTAGCTATTATCTTATAGCTACCTTACCTCGGTGCCCACTCCCTTGACGGGACCGAGCGTGGAAACACTCGCCGACCTACCTAGCTTGGGTACCTGCCTGTCGTCTATAGTCAACGTGGTCGATACTCCTATTTACACCCACGCAGATGGCATCCAAGCTATGTTTTCAATAGCCCCAGCCCCAGCCAAGCAGTCGGTCGGCGAGACCATATCGGTCCTGAGCGGGCGTCTGAGCTCGGCCACGTTGCTGGAAGACCGTCGTGCTGCCATATTGGGCCTGAGAAGCTTCGCCAAAGACTACCCAGCCACTGTCGCCTCAGGAGCTCTCCGGAGTCTCATTGGAAGTCTGAAAAAGGATGGCGAGGACGTCGATACAGTCAAGGTGGTGTTGGAGACCCTGCTGATGCTGTTTAACCCCAGTGACGACAGCCCAGAAGCTTCAGAGGAACTCGTTTTATGGCTCGCCGACGAGTTCACCCAGCGGCAGGAAAACATTACTCTGCTACTCGACTTTCTCGAATCCTCCGACTTCTACCCCCGCCTATACGCTCTTCAACTTCTTACCGCCATTCTGTCTAGTCGCACCGAGAGAACCGAGGAATGCATCTTCACGGCGCCCCTGGGCGTGTCACGCCTGGTGGCTATCCTCGATGACCAGAGAGAAGCGATCCGAAACGAGGCTGTTACCCTCCTCATATACCTGACTCCCTCGTCAATGGAGGTCCAGAAGCTGGTGGCATTCGAGAATGCATTCGATCGCATCTTCGCCATCATCATCTCGGACGGTTCCCTCCACGATGGCAGCCAGACGGTAGAGGACTGCCTGATACTGTTGGCCAACCTGCTCCGCAGGAACACATCAAATCAGTCCCTGTTCCGTGAATCTGGAGGCGTGAAGCGCCTGTCCCAGCTCCTCGAACAAGTTTTGCAGGCCGCGGGCGAAGAAGAAGGGGCCATAGCCAGCTGGGCCGAGGCGCAAAGAAACCGGAATATATATGCGATGCTTGCTCTGGTCCGCCTTCTACTAGTTGACGGGGCCGTAGGCACACAGCAGAATCAAAACGCACTCTGGCAATATGGTCTTCTCTACCATGCACTCCAGCTCTCGTTCAGCCGTGCAGCCCAGACACCCATCAAAGCAGAGGTGGGTAATGGCCGTGATCCCGTCGCCGCTGCTTGTCCTTATTAATAGCGACTCCAGGCCCTTGTGACGTGCGCCGACATCATCCGCGGAAACTCGACCCTCCAGGAGAGCTTTGCCCAGCTCCAGGTGCCGGCGCCGGTGGTTTCGACACAAGCAAAGTCGGGCCAAGTTCCTGACGACAGCGATGACTCCCTCGTCTACGTAATCGACGGCCTTCTCGACATGACGCTATCGTTGTCTGCTCTCGATACCTTCGACATGCGACGAACGGCTTGCGACTGTCTCAAAGCGTACATGTTCCAGCATGCGGACATTCGCCTTCATTTTCTGAAGCGCGCCATCGAAGGATACCAAGCCGGCGCTGACGAAAACTCCAATGTGCTCACCGTGCTGCTGCGACCAACTGACCAAGAGTTCATATCCAACCCGTACCGCGTGTGGTTTGCGGCAGCCATCATGTTCCACCTTCTATTCGACCAACTGGACGCAAAGAGTCTTGCCTTGACAGTCACAGAAGGCGATGCAGAGAGCGGAGAAGAGGTTGTCACCAGTGTGCAAGTCATTGCCGCCAATCTCGTCAACGCTCTCAATCGTGAACAAGACAGCAGGGTGGCCGTTGGTTATCTGACACTGCTTCTTGGCTGGATGTTCGAGGACATGGATGCCGTCAACAACTTTCTGGACGAAGGGAGCAATGTCCAGAGCCTGATACAGGCAGTCATACGGCCAACGCCAGTGGATGACATCGTTCAGGGGCTATGCGCCATGCTGCTGGGTGTTGTGTACGAATTCTCGACCAAGGACTCTCCCCTCTCGAGATCGACTTTGCAGTCGATTCTTCTGTCGCGTATGGGCCGGGAGACCTACCTCGACAGGCTAGGGAAGCTACGGAGCCATCCTTTCATGCGAGATTTTGAGGTCCTTCCACAGAAGCTGCACCCTCTTTCGGGCACATTGCCCGATGTCTTTTTTGATGGAACCTTTGTGGACTTTTTCAAGGACAACTACAGCCGCATTGCTCGAGCCATAGATCGCGATCCTGGCTTTGAGGTCTCTGTCATGTCCAGAGGCATCCAGCAGGGAATCTCGAGGGAGCTTCTGGACTCCTTGCGAGGCCAGTTGGAGGAGACGGGTGAAGCGCTCGAGACTGCTCGAGGCGCCGCTGCCAATGCCCAGATGCAGCTCGACCGGGAAAAGGGTGATCATGGGCGAACACGCGAACAAGCGGCGAAGGAGCTTGCGAAAGCCCACGATGCTGTCGAGAAACTTCGCCGGGACCACCAGTCGCAGCTAGAGTTTGTCATTTATGTCTCAGTTGCCATTGAATGCTAACATCTCTCAGGACCTTGCGGCAAGAATTCGCCAGGGCAGCAGAGGGCCACAAGCAGCAATTGGAGCAAATCCGGAAGTCTACTGAGGCAGAGGTGGCGTGAGTTGCCAACTACTACGCCCGCGTCTCTTTCTGTCTGGAATACTTACACAGCTTGCAGAACACTTCGGAACGACCAGCTTGCCAGCCATGAAAATCACAAGAGACAGCTCGAATACATCAAGAAAACAGGAGAGGCGGAGTTAGAGTAGGCAAAGATCAAGACAATGGCCCCGGCGCTCCCGCTGACGAACAGCAGAAAACTGCGACGTAGCATGGCAATCGCCCAGGAAACCCACGAAAAACAGCTCAAACAGCTTGACGACACCCACCAAGCCGAGCTAGCGAAGGCGAAGAGCAGCGCCATGGTGGATGCAGACCGACATCAGCGACGTGCTGAGGCGGAAGCCGCAGACCTACGTGCTACGATCAGCCGATTAGAGGTAGACATTATGAAGGTGTGTGTGAATGTACAGTCGAAGTATGGTTTCTTGATGAGGCGCTAATCTCAACAGACCACAAAGGCGAAGGCGCATGAGCTGGAATCGCTGCGCAAGGATTTGACTACCGAGTCGGACAGGAAGATCAAAGATCTAGAGGAGGACACTAGGAGATTGCGAGAAGAGGGAAGTAAAAGCAGCACCAGAGCCGTGGACTTGGAAGAGGAACTTCGAGCCGCACGGGACAAGGCAACCAAGGTTTGTGTTTTCATCCTCTATATCGCCCTCGCACTCACCCCACCTAACATCACATTCCCAGGCCACGCTGGCAGCCCAAAATGCTGAGGAGGCTCGGCAGTCCACTCAGTCGGAGCTGGATGATCTCCTCATGGTCTTTGCTGACCTTGAAGACAAGTTGGCCAAGTACAAGGTTCGTGGGCCCCCATCATCTTTCTCTACACCTTAACTCCCCTTCCTGACCCCGGATTACTGACATTATGCAGGCTCGTCTCGTAGCAAATGGAGAGGAGGTGTCTGAAGGGGACGACGATGACGAAGATGACGACGACGATGACG
Source organism: Plectosphaerella sp. P0831 (assembly GCA_014635975.1). Taxonomy (NCBI): domain Eukaryota; kingdom Fungi; phylum Ascomycota; class Sordariomycetes; order Glomerellales; family Plectosphaerellaceae; genus Plectosphaerella; species Plectosphaerella sp. P0831. Next base: position 6,134 of record JACAFV010000233.1, on the reverse strand, counting down.
AAGGCTCAGATGACAGCGATGGGGAAGATACGGACGGAAACGTTGAGCCAAAGGCGCCGACGCCAAAGTCCTAGCGACTCTCTTGTTGTTGGGGCCGGATATCCGTCCTCGTGCACTGAGATTGAACACAGCTCTGCGCTTTTGCCTCGTTGGCAAAGGCGGTCATGGTCACGCGCACACCTTACACCTTGAATTCCCGAACCGAGATGAATCGATGACGCACGGAAGCATCCATGCCCTTCACAAATATTTGAAGGCATACTATGCCGCTGTTCATGATGTTTCTATCGCCTAGTACAGTCTAGAGACGTGGCACGTCTTTATCTGAGCGCTACATCAACGCAGTTGCCATTTTTGGGATCGAACTGCGGCCTCGTCCGAAGACCACTCTGTGGTGATGTCCAACGCTCGAGGCTGGTCTTCTGGTGCCTTGAACTCTGTGACGCCAGAAATGCATGTTGCAGGCCCGAGAGGACCAACCGCTCCCTTGGTGCGGTCAATGTGAAGGAATCCCTGCTTCCAGTGGGTGTCTGTCCCAAATGGACTTGTTGTAAATGTCACCAGTCCATGGTTCTTGTCCGCCCCGCCGGGCTTCGCCTCGACATTCGGACTGACTGTCTGTGTACGAGACGTTGTGAAAAAGACGTCGAACCAGATAAGGAATCCATCGACGCATTCGACCGGTCTCTCGATCTGGGATGTCCAAGCGGTGCGGAACTCCAGATCCTTGGCATTGACGGTGTGCAGATCGAAATGCGCAATCTGGGCCGGCTTACCACAAAGTGTGGACTCTGGGAAGATGTCGACGCGAGCATCGTCGTAAATACCGGCCTTCATGGCCTTCATATCAAAACCGTAGACGTCATCCCAGAATGACAGGTGGTCGGATACGAATTCGGGGTCGGATACGGGCGCAACCCAGATTGAGCTGTAGGACGGAACGAGGATGCCATCTGGCTTGAGAAACTTGTCTCGTGCGTACAAGACTGATGGCAACATGGCCTCGTACGTGAGGAAGTACCCCATCCATTCGCTGATGATGATGTCCACGTGCTCAACAGGCAGGGTGATGTCTTCGATGCGGCCGCGAATGCAGGAAATGACGTCGTACAGTCCGTTGTTGAGGACATTTTCGCGGGCCTTGTCAATAATGTCGGACTTGTCAACGGCGATAACCTTGCTGGCCCCAGCCTTGGCGCAGAACATGCTCAAAATGCCAGTGCCACACCCGATGTCAAGAACGACTTTGCCCTTGAAGAGGTGCTTGTTGTCGTAGACAAAGTCGCGATAGGCTTCCGTTCGGATGGTATCCTTCAGCATCGTCTCATGTATGTCGTTTGTTGCGTAAGATTCCCAGTAGTACTGGGAAGGGTCTTTCGGTCTGTTGTCACTCGGCTGGGCGTCTTCGCCCCATCGCTTCTCGAGGGTCTTCTCGACAGCCAGACGATAGTTGGCGAACTGGGAAGTCACATTTTCAAGCTCCACCGCAAGCTTGGCGTTGAGATCCGCAAGAGAGTCCCGTGACGAATCCTGCGCCGCCGCAGGCTCTGCAGCAGTTGGGACAACGTCAATGTCGTCGAGCATGATGATGAAGGCGTCGTCACTGATGACAGGCTTCAGGTAGCGATCGTCCTCGATATCCGCCACGGTCACGGTCTCCGGGGGGGCGAGGCCGTCGAGGGTACGCTGACGGACTAGTATGCGCATGTCAGCTTGTGTTTCACATCATGGCATGAAAGGGGGCCTTACTGAAGTTGACCAGCTTGATGGTGCCATAAAAGTCGAGGTTGAGCTTATCGCGAACCGCGACGAAATCAAAGGCCTTCGTTTTATGGCAGTGATCCAGCATGGCCCTGACATCCGTGAAAACAGCGTCGTCTACCAGCGACACCACGGTGAGAGGCTCCTCGTTCTCAGGCTCGGCATCGAGCCATTCAGCCTCGTCGCCCGAAGAGCTCTCGCTTGATTCGGAACGAGCAACTTCGGCAACTGTTTGAACAGCGGCGGGGGCGGCCATGCTGAAAGTATTCACGCAAAGTGAGGCAGTGGGGGGGGGGGGGAATTGAACTGGGTTGTCAAGGGAAATGGGCANGAATTGAACTGGGTTGTCAAGAGAAATGGGCATGAGAAAACATGCCCTTCGATGTCTGGTAATGGATAGTGCAGGCGTGGGGTTTGGGGTGACGAGCTACCCCACTGTGTGTGGTGTGTAGCACTTTTTTTGGTGGGTTCGGGTTTGGTTTTTTTTCTTTCCGTGGGTGATTTCTCTGCCGGCGTGCGTTACTGGAACAGGACTCCCAATGGTAGCACGAGGTCGTTGGAATAGTGTGTCAACGTCTACCAGCACCGGCGCCACATACCTAATATAAAAATATCCAAACCTGGGAGGTTCTAATACTGTACGCATAACGTAACTCAACCCAGCCTGTTCCTTGCTACAGATGAGGGGTCGCTGACCGGCCCCCTCTTGACCCGCGAGGTACGACCACAAACGAGAAAATGTACCACCGAGGTAGCAACAGCAAATGTCGGTTTCTGGTTCTTCCTTGTCCTGATCATGTGCCTGCGGGCCTTGCCAAACCCCGGGCCCCAGAACAGACTGACAGGACACGTACAAAGGGCAACCAATAAATGCAATACATTGAGCCCTCCTGCATTTGGCCAGTGATGGAAAGGTCTGTGGTGTTCTGAAAGGGTGTCTAGGATTGGTTGGGATGCGGGCGGACCTTGATCGGAGTCTGCGCCATCGAAGCTTCGTGCCAAAACTTCTGGTTCTACGGCATATGCGGAACATTCAGGCTCTGGAGGAGAAGATTGACAATGCTCACAACGCCCTCCCCCAGTATGCAGCCCGAGGCAAGAACAATTAGCGAAGTGTTCGCTCCGCCTTTGCGGCCCCAATACCAACTGAACAACCCGCCAATGGCTCGTGCTAATGTGAAAGATGGAACGTTGTACATGCCTAGTTATGTCAGAGTAAGCACATGCCTGCCACGAGCAATGGACGCAGGGAGTCCACGAACCTACGGCCACGGCAATACCCCCTGGAAGCAGGGACTTCTTGGGTATCCAACTCTTGATCCGCGGGTCTACTGTCTCCATCGTCACAACGGCTCGTGCCAAGGTAATAATGGCAAAGACAACGGCGAACGCGAGTGCGCATTCCTTCGCCATTGGTGGCAGTCCCTTGCCCGTCACCAATCTCGCAGTGAAGATCCACACATATCCAGTCGGAACTGGAAATAAGTCACCGGGGATGGTGTAAACTCTGTGACATCAGGTTACTTCACACCCTCCATGTTCGGCTGGGACCGAGAAGACTTACGTTGTGTATATCTTGTAAATGAAAGCAGAGGTGATCGCCCCTGCGGTGGCCCCTATTACCTGGCCCCAAAACTGGGCTCTGGGAGCTGCACCCAGCAAGTGACCAGTCTTCAGGTCCTGCATGAGTTCGCCAGCTTGCAACGCGCCCTATTACGAAGTCAGTGTCGTGATCCATACCGAATTGCCTGCACGTAGTTCAGCGCATGAGCACGTGGCTTACCGCTTCAGACTGACGCTGTTGTTAGCACGTGGAGGACCAAGAGGCTGGCAACTCAAACTTACGACTGCTCCAGCAACAAGGTTAATAAGCACAATGGATTTATGACTCTGGGGGATGATGAGTGCAAAAAACAGTTGCGCCAGCTTGCTGATGCCCGAAACGGGATTAAGGTCCGTCTCACCCAGAGCCCTAACGCCCATAATGCTCAGAAGCAGTGCCACGGCGACGGCCGCAATATTGGCATACTACACCCGAGCAGTTAGCAGTCGATTTTCTCGGTTTTGCTTTTTTCGGGGGAGGGGTCAAGAAAGTATGTCTTGGCTGCTTCAAATGTAGTAGCCACGGGAATTCCGGCTGAGAACTTACGAGCGGCACCAGGTCGCCAAAGACGGCATGTACAGTCCCGACGCACAATACGATGGAGGCGAACAGGCCGATGGCGACAGTCCGGTTGCCCACTTGCTGTTCTGGAGGCGCATCCTGTGGCAATGCACCACCAGAATACGTTTGCTGCCCCAAGACCGCTTGCGTTGAGCTGTCACCATCTTCCTCAGCCACCTGGGCGGGGATTGCCGAGTAGCTACCCAGCCGCCCGTCCCGAGAGAGTGTACGTTGCCCAAAGATGGGAAGCCTCCACCAATGTTCCGTTACGGAGTCCGAGTGGCGTCCAGAGAGGGTTTGAATCGCCAGAAATCCCAGGCTGACGATCGCGTCCGCCAGCATAATGGCTAGAGACACCCACACAATCCACCCTTTGCTTCCCGTCTCCCAATCACTTACGGGGCCCGGTGCCCAGCCCGAAAGTTTGGCCAAAGGCGACAGAATGCCCCATCCAATGACCGCGCCTAGGAGCACTGTGTGACGGAGGAGCGAGCGGCGTTAGTCAACGGACCCCCATCATCCTGCATGATTTCTGAAGTACATACTGTGTAATGTTGTTTCCGGCCCCATAATGATTCCCTGGCCGACATAGGCGGGAGACGGGTTCAGGTTCCATAGCCACAGCCTGTCTGCTGCGCTTCCAAATATGGGCAGGCTTCTGAGGAACGGCAGGAAGAACGTGCAGAGGGTGTAGGTCCCTGATAACAGGAAGCTGAGCAGCAGGCCCTTCAAGCTTGCCGTCCAGTCTGTAGGTGATGCACCAGACGAAGATGAAGATATCAATGGCGCCATTTCATCGTCTGAATGAGCGCGCTGGCCAGGATAGTTGTCGGGTGCAGCCCCGTGATCGAGCGCGGCATTCTGGGGAGCAAGGCTGGCGAATCCGCCAGACGTAGCTTCGCTTTGTTCGCTAATATCGCTGGGTGGGCGATGCTTTCCATGAAGGACGCCAATCTCGAGACACGGTCAGTCTTTTGATCAAGTTCAATGGCGACCAGCCCATGAACGCCCACTTTCCGCCCTCATACATACCAGAACCGCTGTACTGAAGCCGCTGGGGAACCTCAGTTTCTCGCGTATGATCACCTGCTGTCGAAGCGGAACAGCAAACACAACACCGAAATAACACAGTCCAAGGGACCAGATAAGCAACTGGGGAAGACTAAACGAGATGGGTCCTTGCTCTGTAGGATCCAGGAGATAGGTCATCGCGGGAATCTGGACTCCAATGTAAGCAGAGAGTCAATATGGCCAGAAAATCATCACTTCTTACCACGCCAACGAAGCCGCAGCCCAGGGGCATGATCGCCATGCTCCCAGCAACAGTCTGAACCAACACGTTTTCTACGGGGCTGAACGGGAATTCGAGATGCTTTCGAATAAGTCGGAACATTCCAAACCCCAAGAGACTAGAAGGCATCGTCATTGTACTGATAGTCGTGTTAACACATGAGGGTCAGACAACGCAGGGGAGCGATGGGCATGCTCACCTAACCCAACCCGTCTGCAGGCCAAAGTACATGTTCGAAAAGCAAATTACGAGGCCAACTAGAAGTCCGACAGCAACTCCTCGGGCAGTGAAACTGTGACCATCAACCTGGGGCTCTGATGCTTGACATTGTGCCTGCGTGTCGATGGAAGATTGACGACTGCCAAGAGAGCTTCCCGGGACGGGGGGTCCGACCTGTCGACGGCTTTGTGAGGTCATGGCCAGATAGGGGTGCAAAGGGCATGAACCGGGAGGTGGCTGGCGACCTAGGAAAATTGGATAATGTCGCTCAATCTGAAATGTTGGTAGATAGGTACCTAGGTAGGTAGGTACCTAGGTAATTACCTAGTGTGAGGTGCCCGCCTCGCAGTAAAAATGGGGGCTAAGATGAGTAATACCAGCAGACGGGTGGACAGGGGAAGCGTCCCTTGTCGACCTCATTCAGATCAAACCCCCAGTTGTGTTTCTCTCACGTCATCTTTAGGTACCTGTCTCCGAAAGACAGTAACGAGGAACGGGCGGATTTGACTTTGTGGCGGTCGGCGATGCACGGTGTGCAGTAGTAATATGTGTGGTGTTTCCAGCGACTGCCAAGCCGCCTATTTATGAAGGGCCGGCAGCGCAGGGAATCACACAAGAAAGGTTCGCCAACATCTACTGTATCGCGATTTCACAGGCTCGGCAGGTTGCAGCCACAGCAGTTAGACCGAGAAATACCCC
>JACAFV010000232.1:0-30954 GCA_014635975.1 Plectosphaerella sp. P0831 | reverse complement strand
GGGGGGGGGGGGGGCGTTTACGGCGGAGGACATACCTTAAGGACCTGGCTATACTCTTTAACGGTCACCTCGTAGGCGTAGTATCCGAGGCCATGATGGACTACTATAAGGTAAGAGACGGGGTCGCCTGGAGGACGAGATAGAGGGACTGGATATACTAGCGAATATAGTGCCGGCGTAGGTTAATAATAGTAGCTAGCTCTGTTAGCAGGGCGTTAGGTAAGTATGCTGGGCTTTAGTACGCACCTATCTAAAGAAGTACGTTACTGTACGGTGTTAGCTGAAGGCTCGCTTACACGGGAGATAGGCGTACAGGTATATATACTATCGGCGAGAAGGATCCTACGGTTTACGAAGAAGCGGACGTAGGCGCGGATAGCGACGAAGAGGTTAGCGAGGACGTAGTATACGATCAGGCCGATAATGTTAGCTTTATGGCCGACGTCGCGCGGTTAATTAAAGTTAGGCCCGACGCCGGCGGGGGGCGGGATCTAGCCGACACGGCTATCGGGAGAGGATATAATCGAGAGGAGGGAGGGAGGCCGTGCCTGGAGGTGGATGTCAGGGTCGCGAAGGTATTATCGTCGGATGCCGGGGGCGTAAGGGGGAGGCTGGCTGGCGGTTGACGAGGGCCGACGATGGGGACTGATATCTTAGGGCGCGAGCCGGCGACGATAACGTCGGGAGTAAGACGCGGCGGGGGGTAATAAAGGAGCGTGGTGTTTTTATATCTTAAGAGTGAGAGGAGGGACCTGGGCGGGCGCGGGGGGCAAGGCGAGCGGGCCTAGGGCGGTCTTTATTCGAGACGGCTCGGGGCTTAATAGGTCGTCGGCGGACATCGGAAAATCGTTATAGGTGCTAGAAGGAGAGTAAAAGTACGAGAGACGGACGGGGGCCGAGTCTCTCTCTGCTTTTAGAGCGGAAATACTCGCCCGGGTAGACCTTTTAGGGGGGTGATAGGACAGGTGTGAAGAAATAAGGTTGGGACGATAGGCTGGTTTTGGCGTTGGCCGTTGGCGCCGGCGTGGGTACTCGAAGGCCGGTGCTGTTAAGTGGAAGGGGAACCGGTAGCCGGGCAGTAATTATATAGGGATACGTATATGCTGGGTGCTACGGTGCTATATGTAATACTTGTCATAGTAACGCCTGCCGATAGACGTTATAGTAAATAGTGATAATAGTAATCGCCGCTAGGGTTACTTACGCTACGTCTTAACCTTCTTTAGCCTGTAGACGCCGAGTTCACGACCTCCTAAACGACGATACTACGCCCGGCTCTTAGCCTACACCGGATCGCTTCCCCGATAGGAACCGGCGTCTAGGGGTATTTACGCTATTTCCTGGGGGCTGTTGATGCTTTGGGTATCCTGTAGAGGCTATACGTCCTCGAGAGCGGCCGAACATCCCCGTAGCCTAAGGACCCGACGATCGCCCGTTAACTACCACGCCGCTACGATTCAGATATGCCCTCGTTGACTGTAGTAAGCCTCGTTCGTCTAGACTCGCTTTTAGTGCTAACAGGAGAGGTTTTATACTATAAGCGCGCGAGTTCATTAACGCTCGTTCTCGTCGTTAGGGCCGTTCGGTCGATACCTAGAGCTAGGCCTGTGGCGGCGTTGACAGATGCGCCGGCGCGGATTGGTACCCTTTACTGACAATGTTGGCGACTGTGCCGCGTCCCTTTTGGGGCGACACTTCAGGGTAGGTGGTGTGACAGCACCCACTCCTCCCTGCGAAACGATCCATGTCGGGTGATCCTGAGGGTCCCGTGGCAACAGCGGCAGACGAGTCCGAGGTCTACTACATGCCGCCGGGCGGGACGAGCCACGCACCGTTCCCGATGGCTTCCGACGGCCACTCATTCGCGCCAGCTCAACTCCCGGCTCCGTTGCCTGAGTTGGACTACCTGGATGCCATGAGGGTTGTGTCCAAGCCCAAACTCGGTTCTATAGTGTCGTCTGATATGCCGGCTGTGGGATTCCTCGATGGGCCTCTACCATACGCGTTGCCTGGCCCCTCGTCGTCCGACTGGTCCTCGTCAGAGCTCACATCTGGGACCAGCATGCCTTCCAGCATCTCTCAGTCGCCTGAGGTTTTTGACCTTTCCCAGATTGGTCAACGGACGTCTCGAACATCACCCCCCTCTTCCGATGGATATGGAAGTGTGACTGGCCGACCACCCCCGAAACGCCAACGGCAAGCTCGCCCTCGGGAGATGCCCTCTCTATCACCCTTCTCCGCAAGCAGCGCCCTAGTCGCCAGGTCCAGCTCTAGTTCATCTCCTGCAATCTTCTACAGAGCTACCACGACGTCCCCGAGCACAACCTCTCGTGCTGACTCACCGAGGCATGCTGCCCTTTCAAGGGAGCTCGATGCAGAGAAGAGGGCCTAACTATGGCAGAATGGGGGCCTTGTTGGTCAGTCGAATCTTTCAACTGACACTGAACATCGACCGAGCAGCGGCATCCACGGGCCTGATCCATCTGACGCGATACGAGGATCGTGCCGCCACCCAGGCCCTTCACTGCGCCATCATGGCCTTTCCCACGCAATGGGCCCAGGGTAACCGCCGGAAGAAGGACGATATACGTTCCTCGGCGCCATCTTCGAGGGCGGCGCAAATCGAAGCGACCCCGTCGAGGAGATGGCCGAGGGCTTTGACCGTGACCTCCAGCAGCACCTTTGGAACCAAGCACATAAAGCGCAGCAGGACGCCGAACATATTGAGAGCTACAAGGTCGCATATGCTGAGCAGGTTTTCGGCCTGGCCCAGAAGCCCTGGGCGCTCGAGGATGTTCAGTCGACTTTCAGCCGAGAATGGCAACCGGGGCAAGTAGCGCCCTTTGAGTCGGCCAAGTTCACCTCCGAGATATCTCGTGTCATAACGAGGGATGGCCCGCCGGTCTATCTCGAGAGAGCCGCCCGGAAGATGCACGCGGTCAAGTCCCGCTTCTACTCTTCCTCCCGGGTGCAGAGAGAGACCGTTGACCAATCGTCGACATTGGGAATGAGCGACGAGGACTCGACGGCCGTGGGCCTCATGTACTGGTTGGCCGTCATGGTCGATACCGTCTCCTCGTCGATGAACGAGCGCCCTGTCGTGGTGACTGACCAGGAGTCACCACCAAAAACCAGACCCTCACTTCAACCCCGTTTTTCAATCAATGACAGTAACAGGATTGTACAGTCGTATGCTTCGTTAGGTAAATCGGGTCTCAATATTTATCTATGTTGTCGAAATATTACCTTTCTCAATTTGGGCCTTCTAGGTAACACTCCGAATTTGGCATGATGTGGACCTCTTGCCTTGTCCTGGGCCTTACAGACGGACATTGCCCCAGGCGCGACCACACCTATTCTACATAAAGCCGTAGGGAATTCGTGCAGCGAGGCTCAGGGCGTGAGGCTTTCGGGCGTTTGGTGTCTATTCTCGTACTTAAGAATAATGCGCCCTGCTTAGCCTTGCTTGATGAAGACGAGTTTCATAAGCCCTCAGTTCGTGTCTCACTCTTATTGCCATATTAAAAGCTTCGGTTGTGTTGACATGTGGGTGTGGGATACTATACGACTATTAGAAGGTAACCACAAGACTCATGCGGTCTAAGATAATAAACTTGCCAGATAGAGTACTGTTGCAGGTTGTCGTGAGCGGATTGTGAACTCCGGTACCAGTTCGAACTGCCGTTCTCGGCCGACTGACAACGCTCAGAGCAGAAAGCTTCGCCATTTGTCTGACGCTCACAATGTAAGCAGAACATATACGTCCAGCCGAGATCAAAGGACATTCGTCCGAGGATATCCGTTACCGAATCGTGGCAGATAATGTCGAGGAGGGAGCGCTAGTTGCAAATATGATGGTTGAGATAGAAGAGGAGATGTCAGGGAAAACGTCTCTCCAGCAGAGTGAAAGGGGCTCTACATTGTTTTCCGCGGTAAAGATAGGGTAGAGGAATGATACAGGCTGATCTCTGGCCCCCTCCAGCAGTTGGAGGCGGGCCAGGCCCTCACTTTATGAGCGCAGACGCTGCCTCTAGCTCTGCGCCCCGCATCTAGGGGCCCTATAAGTGCGGGGGCTCTGATAGGAGACGATTCTTATTTGAATGGTATACGGCAACGAGTACTCACAGCGAGATCTGAAAAGTTCAAAGGTAGGTGTGAGCTGTGATCCGAGTTGATAGCTGGCACGCCAATGTGCGGTCTTTCTATGGTCGTTGGGAGTCTCATTATCTCGCTACCAGTGCTCCAGACCCGGGTCTGTGACTCGTCTAGGTCCAACTAGCGAGATTCTCCTCTTTCCCACGCTTTGCCTTCTGCCCCTAGAGGCTACCATAGAGATCCATGAAGTGAGGCTGATCGGTCGTCATAATTTCCTCTTTGTGGAGTCATGGTGGCAGTAGACTTCGACACTGTTTTGTGGCGGATGAGAACAGGACGCTAACTAAAAGCGCTAGGACGCAATAGTTAATAGTGGTTGCCTTCCGCGCTGCCTTCAATTTTCTCCTATTTTTCTTGGCCATCGGAGTTCTTGCGACACTGGAGATAGTAGAGCCTTTGGCCCAAGAAGACTGCGGCCCCTTAGAAAGCGGAAGACAAGCCATGAAGTATTATAGGCAGCCTTCTTCACAGGTAATTTACAGACGAAAAGGATGCTGCATCTTTCACGTGTCTGGTGATGGGTTGCACTGTTTCCGGCGATGTTCCTCAAGAGCCACTGACCAGCTGAAAGCGGGTAATAGACCAACCAGGGGCCTGGTCCAGACATTACTGGGCTTCGCTTAGACCATTTGGGGCACACTTGTGACACCCTCTTCCAACCGGCTTGCATGGACCATTGGAACCCACTCCCACCAGTCAGTTCTCTCAAACAACTGGAATGTATTTGTGGAGGGCAGCTACCGACAGGGTGCGTTCACAACTGGACGAAAGCAGATGCCATAGGGCAAGCAGCACGTTGAGACAACTGCACGGGGGGCTAGAACACGATACTGTTAGGGAGGAACGGGAGACAGGAAAGTGGGTGAATCACACGCTTGTGTCTCACCTCAAGGCCGCAAGCTTCCTGAGCCGGAACATTTTCTCCGCGAATCTGACGGCAGGATGAGGCAGCCCCTTGCCATGAGAAGGCCGCATCTCTCCATAAAATCCGATAATCATTCTCGCTGTGCCGACCCCCTGAATTCCCACTGCCCAGGATAGGATGTAAGATGCATCAAAAGGTACATGACGTATCCACTCCCCAGTCCCCACTACTTCCAAGTTTGATTACGCGAGCGTCTAAGCAAGACAAGATATGTATCTAATGTCGCCATCTCCGTGCAACAGCGTGCAATGAGTTTCAACTAACCGAGGAGTACAGAACCTCAGGAAGAGCAGCGTAATTTGCTGACTGTGTTGACAAGGACTCATGAAGAGATGGGCCACTCTGAGGAGAAGCAAGATGGCCCTTCCCGGACATGACTGCCACCGGCGTCACCTTGTCGCCTCCAAATGGAGAAGGGATAAACCGTCGACCCATGAAGCACCTCCGAGCCAATAGAAATGGGTCGGATCTGCTGCCGGACGGACCTGTCCAATCAGGAGCGAAGTATCTTCAGGTGCCGGTCCGGAGATATCTCCGGGGCTCGCCACCCTCAGGCTGTCAAGGGAGAGGGCATAGGGAGTATCGACGCGACTCTAGAAGTCCGGTGGTGACTCGACGTGTTACTTTATCAGTTAAGGAGTCAGTATGCTGTGTGCACCGACCTGGTACGCCCCGGATGGGCGGCACAGCGCACACGATGTCCGAGATTCGGAATCTTCGAGGACCACCCTTGCCTTCGTGGAGGTACTTGCAAGGCAAGGCACAACGCGACCATAGAGCACCGCCTCGGCCCTCCTTCCAGCCTCAATACGCCAGCGACGCGGCACGCGCTGCGTAACTGGACGCTCTTCGGGCGGAAGACTATGGAAGTCACGGTTAGGAAGCTAATTAAGCCCTATGATAGCCCGCACGCGGAACGCGAAACACCACTAGCCGCAGCCTTCACCGGCAAGCCACGATGACAACCTAGTGCCCCGACCGCTGAGGACGAACACACGCCGGCCGCCGGCCGTGACATGCCCGCCAGCCCAACTGTTCAGCAGACGGGTCTTGCCTACTACACTATCGCCAATACCAGCGCATCTACCCATAGTTGCAGATATTTAGCTGTAGGCTCCTGTTCTTTTACTTCAGCATATGTTTCAACTATCCTCCTATCCGGAAGGAGGTTAATATAAAGATTGAATAAATACACCCGGACAAAGATATTAAGACACGTACTTCAACTTCTAAACAGCATTACCCGGATCGCTACCCCTTGACAGAGCGTCGTGTAAATTAGATTTAAGCCCCTGTTCACGGCGACGTTGATACTCAGAGCCGCCGGAGATATGCAGAACGATTCACCGCCTCGATAAGGCAAATAAGAGGCGATAGGTACAGGGTTTGGGGCAGATTGTAGGACAGGAAGTCATACATATTGTCACGCCCAGATCGCGTACCATGTCATTCGGACCAGGATGGCCCTTATCGGGCCACTGATAAGGAGACCTGGACCAACTGTACGTAGCCAATCCCATATGGAGCCTGGATCACCGTGAGCCATGAGCCTTTGGCTCATGGAGCGCAGTGAGCCATTGATCCAACTGACCAACAACATCGCCAGGACGGATCACCAGCTTGGGTGATCCAGGGATGGCACCAGGAGGTACTTAAGGAAGGACCTCTGGTGCAGGCCATAACAGTTAGATTCACAACAGTGATCAATTCAGTCTTCATTGAAAACCTCCTTTGGCCTACAGTGAAGAAGCGCAACGCTTTACGACATCCCGACAAGTACGACATTGACGACGCTGAGTATTGTTCTGTTCCATCGCCTAGGGCGAACTGCTAGCATAAACCACCACCTCTCTAGACTACACATCCTTGGGATTGTACCTGAGTCGTAGCACATATCGATAAGCCTCTATTATAATATTATTATATTCGGCTTTAGTATAGTATAGTACTATACTAACGTCCCTCACCCACTTCCGGGACCCCCCCCCCCCCCCCCCCCCCCCCCCCCTTTCGGGACAGCCTTTTACCGCAAAAGCACTCTTTTTAAAATAATGATATATAATCTAGTTTACTATAATAAAACTTATAAAACTTAAGCTATACTACATATTAGTATATTTACTTATAAAAGCTATTAACTCTGATATATCCTTACTAATTAAGCTATAATATAAGGTTAAATACTAGAATCTTAAAGTGTTAGTATTTCTATAAAGTTTACTAGTAAAACAGCGTAGCGGGAGTGGTCCAACAGGGTGCGCCGGTCGGAGCCAAGCACTCCAGAGAGACCGGTCGCAGGTCGGCACGCGCCAGGAAAGTCGAGCTGCATGGGATGCAACCCAACTACCCACCCACGCTACTAGAAATACGGGTCCATCTCGATAAAAGTAGGCTCAGAAGATGCGGAATGAACTGATCAAGGCTAAACGAGTCTCAATTGAGTCGTGCAACGATGCGTGGTTGAAGGAAGCCCATTCTAGAGGTCCTGGGCTGTTGCAATTGTTGCACTTAGGGGGTCCCGCGAGTGATGTGAAAGTGATGAATTTTCCGCTATCTGTTGGGGCTGCCTGTGCCCACCTACCTGCGCGTCAACTGAGCCACGCGGGATGTGGCGCCACCCAGCCACAACCGCACCACCTTGTTACACTAGTAATTCTTAATACTTTAAGTTTATTAGTAAACTATACTATATGCTTAGAAATCTAGTAAAGTTATATATAACGTAATCGGCACGATTTTGGTAGTGTGAACCATTCACTTGTGTAAACCACTCACTTGTGTGGATTACGTTATACTATAGAGTATATTTAAGTAAGAAGTATACTATACTTATATAACTAATATTACTTTATAGTATTCTTAACTTACTTAACTAAATTGCTTAGACTATATTATAGTTTACTAATAAACTGAAAGTGTTAAGAATTACTAGTAAACTATGTAGAAATACTAACACTTCTAGAGCCTACTATTTAACCTTTAGTTATGGACACTAATAAAGATATACTAGATTTGATAATCTCTGTAGATAATTATACTGATTTATAGTATAATTTGAGTTTGGCAAAGCTTATTATAGTAAACTAGATTTTATATAAATATTTTTAAAAGGGGTGCTTTTGCGGTAAAACGCTTTCCTGAAAGGGTTGTTGTCCCGGAAGTGGGCGAGGGACGTTATACTATAAGAATACAGAACAACCCCTTTATGGTTATTTGTTGCGCTAAGAAGAGGGGTAAATGCATTTCGATAAGTTAGAGATAACATATTACGCGGACGTTTTCGGACTCTACAAACACAGTCCCTCGCAGTATCTAAGACAATACTTTCCACATCCCCATCCCTGGCGCCGTTTCTTTTTTCCACAGTCTCCACCCACGCCCAAGTCGACTTGGCCGTTTTTCTCCTTTTAATATCATGCCGTCCCTCGGGAATGTAGCCAACATAGCATCAAGTCTCACGGAGGAAATCTGGATTCCAGCCATCGACGCCCCTTCTGCCACGCTGCGTTACCGCCAATGTTCGAAGCGACCAAGTCAATGGGATTGCGAGCGACGGGACGTCCGGTCTCTTTGCTTTTTGGCACCACTCATCATCTGCAAAGTCACTAGACTCCAGAACATCACGGCTCCTGCGTATTTTTAAAGTAAGGCAGCCCTTTGGGCCTTGAACTGAACACACCACCCAAACGAAGCGAAGAGAGAGAAAGGGGGACAGTTATTCCCTCATTGAACACGACTTCAATCCAACGGACTGCCGCCCGCACCACCAACATCCTGAGCACCGCACCAGCCCCTATCCGCAGCACTCGGCACCGGATTGCCCCGATTGTCAGCTGCTAGCGGCGCCTGCGCTCTCACCTCCTGTGCAGGGATGACCGCGAACGACTTTGACGACTTCGTCGAGTTCGACGACGACGAGACCCTGGGCGCCGCCGTCGCTGTCGCCTTCCCCCACGACCTCGACGTCACACAAGACCACCACCAAAAGACTTTCAATCAGCAATTGTTCCAGAACCCACAGTCCGCCCACTCGATCCTAGCCGCCATCGACCTCGGCGCTGACGAGTCGCCCGAATTATCCGTCCGCGAGGCCGACTCTGTCAGTGCCAAGCACGCCGGCTGTACGGCTGCCCTCACAAACGGAGATGTCCGCATGATGGACGCAGCCCACGATCAGAGGAAGAACGAGTGGGTGCTTTCCTTCACCCAATATGACACCGACGCCACCTTCCTCTTCGACACGAACATGGCTTCGTCCGGCGTGGACAGCCAATTCCTCACCGACAACAACCTCTTCGGCTTTGACGCCGTCTCCCTCGGCAACAGCCCGGAAGACGTCAACGGCATCATTGAAAATTCATTGGCCATGCCAGCTTCCCAAGCCGCGCGGGTACAGAAGACGACAGCCCTGAGCAAGTCAAAACCCAAAGCAGAGGCCCAGCGTAAAAATAAGGCGGCCGCCAAAACTGTGAGCGCCCCCGCCAGAATCCGGAAGACATGGGAAATCCGCATGGACAGCGCAGCCATCCAAAGCCGCGTGCAAGGCGTCCCCAACTGTCAAATCGAGTCGCTGACATGTGCCGAGGTTCTACTGACACCTTGCCAGTATCCATCTGCACAACAGAAGACAAATGTTATGCGAATACCAGGGTCGAGGGAGGTGTCGCCCATGTCACAGGGCATGACTAGTCACCAGGCATCACCATCTGCCTTTTTCAGTCACTCTCCGTCATTGGCCACTGAAAGTGACGTGGCCGCCCAGGCTTCCAACTCAAGCATGCGCACGGGAAATCACAGGCCAAACGGCTCGCCGGCCATGGTCAGCATGTCGGCTCAGTATAACGTATGTTCCCCCCTGATGGCCCAAGAGTCGTTCCGCTACTTCACGAACCACCACCAGAACAACACCAAGTTCACCTCCATGCTGAGTGCCTGCAAGCTCGTCGTTCACGCGACGCCACCCAGGTCCCGAGTCGAAACGCATGTTCCCATCCGGATGACCCTCACTGGCGCGCCGCCAGGCATCAAACGCCTGCGCTTCCCCACCCACACAGTCTCTACGCCCAAGCTGCTGCTGAAAGAACCGGTGGAACCCGCCCCTGATATGCTGGAGTTATACATTCAGTTGGTGTGCACAACCGCCATGCAAAACGATGCAAACAAGCAGCGGGCACTGACTCGGGCGCGCACCGCTCCGCACCCTCGTATCGGCAACGAGGAGGAGCTGAAGAAGGGTCCCTCAGACCTCGCCCCCGAGAACCAGCCGCAGAATGGCGGCGAAGTCCGCATCTGCTACCGCTGCATCACCCGCGAGCGGAAACGGGCCAACAGAAGAAGTGTAAAGAGATGGCAGAAAGAGGAGGCATGGAAGAAGGACGAATTTCGTCGCGTCGTCGTCTTCAACATTGGTGAAGTCAGGGAGTGGAATTCGCCCGCTGTCGACGACCCAACCCTCCCTAGAGACTTCCAAGTGCCAGCGGGCAGCCTGCAAGTCGATGCTAAAATGCGCATCTCTTGCTACTGCCGCCATCACCAAGAGAAGATTGGCTTCCAGGTCATCTTCACCATGAAGAATTTCCAGGGCGACATGGTGGCTCAGGCAATGTCCCCTTCCATCATGATAACGGATGACCACAAAGTACAACCCGCACCACCAGGAAGCGCTGCGCAAATGGTGCCGCAGGGCTCCAACGCCCACTTGGTACAGGGAGAAGGCGAAAGGTCAATAATGTCGCTTGGCGAAAGCTCTGTCCATCCGGCACCGGCCGCTTCTTCGGGGACACCACAGTCGAGCATGAATCTTCAGCCGCTACCGCGGGCCCAGCCCACTCCCAACAAACATCCGGTTTCTGTCAGTGGACCTAGTCCGGCGGCCACTTCGAGAACTACATCACCCTCGCTCAACATGGGCCCGGCGACCAAGAAGGGGAAAGCAATTGGAAGCACGGTCCCAAGAGACGTGACTATGACCGGACTGAACACTTCGTCATCGACTCAAATGCCGCCTCCTCCACTGCATGCCCCGGTATCCTCTGCGGCATCTCTCTATTCCCAGAGTCCTCAAAAATACCAGTCCCCGGAAGCCGCATACGGGTCAGGACCCGGTGCCGTCAATCTTCAGCAGGCCTGTCTAAACGACATGCCGACGACAAATGGCCGGGACCTAAACGTGCTCAGCAATGGTCACCGTTCCGCCAGCATGGATAATTCTTCCATGGTCGTGTTCTCCGCTCCGATATCAGCACATCCCGGCGCCGCGCCAACGCCGAATGCCCTCAGCCCCGTCTGTCCGCCGCCCTCGCTCGCTCAAGCATGCTCTGCGCAGCTGCCCACCACGACAGCCGCACCAACCCAACCCCTACAGAACCAGTCGCCGCCGCCTCCGCCCTGCATCCATAAGATCATTCCCGGCGAGGGCCTCAAGATGGGTGGCATCGAGGTCACGATCCTCGGCAGCAACTTCACGCAAGAATTGGTCGTGTATTTCGGAGACGCGAAGGCGACCACGACCACTTACTGGGGCGACTCGTCACTTGTCTGCCTGCTGCCCTCGAGCTTCGGTCCCGGCGTGGTCCCGGTCACCTTGAGGCATATGCACAGCGCTCATATGCACAGCTCTCATCTGCCCTTCACCCTCCACCTCAACCACTTTTTCCGCTACCTGGACGACGAAGAGAGGCAGATGACGAGGATGATACTTGGGATCATCTCCCAGAAGATGATGGGCGAGATTCTCGATGTCAAGGAGCTGGCGGTAAAAGTCCTAAGCACTGCAGATACGGACTGGAGTGCGCTAGCCAGTCCTGGGACTTCTGGTTTTGGCGATCCAGGCGACAGTTCTCTAGGAGGGACACGTCGTTACAGGCCGGAGCAAGGACTTGTCCTCAAGGAGCTGGATCGACAGGTCTCTCCTTGAGATTTATTGCCTGGATCGATTCGTCCCTACTTTGGGGACTGTCGCCTGGATCTACATGTCCTTCCTCGGACCTGTCGTCTACATTCGACGCGCCCTTTTGCGGACCTGTCCTCAAGTCTCGGACCAGCCCGTCCAGAGACTTCTGGGTACCTGTCTTGTTGTGGCGGGGGTCTGTCTCGTACATGTCGTTCAGCGAACTCTCGTCCTCCTCGTCCCCGTTACAACGTAGGTGCCCGACTCGGTGAGGGGGTCTGAGAGCGTCTGGTGCTATCTGCATGCGACGCTTGGCGGGCGAAAGACTGGCCTTCAGGGCGAAGACGACGTCACCCCAGTAGCTGTCCGTTGAGGAGGAGTCCAACGTGACGTTACGTGGAGGCGGCGTTCGTGGGTTGTCGTTCATTTGCACAGAGGCGGTCAGGAGGATGCGACATCCTCAGGCCAGTTCTCGAGCTGGCCCCAGGCCCCAAGTCAAAGGGTGACCCTTCGACGAACGCGTACTTGGACGCACCCACGCCACCAGAGCACCTTGGAGCCCCTGGCACCTCAGGGGAAAGACAACAAGCGAATCTACCTCGGGCCAATGTTGGAC
Organism: Plectosphaerella sp. P0831; assembly: GCA_014635975.1. Taxonomy (NCBI): domain Eukaryota; kingdom Fungi; phylum Ascomycota; class Sordariomycetes; order Glomerellales; family Plectosphaerellaceae; genus Plectosphaerella; species Plectosphaerella sp. P0831. The sequence goes on along the minus strand of JACAFV010000232.1, from coordinate 18,369 downwards.
GGCACGTGTGCGACTGTCGCTCGCAGGCAGGGGCAAGGGGTTCGCCGAATGATTTCCGGGTATTTAAAGAGTCTGCCATCGCCTCCTCACTGTCACCAAACCTCTCCCCTTTCCCATTGCTTCCTCCTCTTGCCAATACGCACAGCAACAATGGCGATCCTCAAGCACTTCCGGGCGAAGTCTCCAGCCATTGTCGTCCATGACCACGAGGTCATCTGCATTAGCGATGACGATAGCAATGACAGCGACAACGATAGCAATGACGGCGACGACGGCGAAGATGGCGACAACGGCAATGACAGCGATGATAGCAACGACGAAGGCGAATTCGAGGATGTTGAAGTCGACGCGGTGGCCAACGTCGAGTACACTGAGGCCAGGTTCGAAGAAGCTGAGGACGCCACCAACGACGAAACCATGGTTTACGGGGCCAGCAGAGACGCCCAGTCCGACAACGGTGTCACCGGCGGCCTCCCGTCTAAGGAAGGGGGTGCTCGAGAAACGGAGGACGAGGGTAATGCCACCGATATCGCACCTCAGGACGACGCCGCTGGCGGCGATTGGGATCCCCATGACGATGTCGACCTCGGTCATGATGTGAGCAATGCCTCTGGCCTTGCAGACATCACTTGCACCAGCTTTAGGGACATTTTCGTCGAGCTCGACGCTCTCCGCGACCGCGTTGCGCAACTGGAAGCCTAGCAACATCCTCTGATTGCCAAGCTCCGAGCCCATCGAAGAAGCGGCATCGGACGACCTCGGCAAGCCCCAGGGCCAAGAGGCGCAAGGACAGCATGGTCAACATCTCGGCAACACAGGACTTTGTGCAGCGGGACGACACGCCGGGAAGATGTATATACACCTGGAAGCGCGGTCGTGGCGGATACTGCTGGGTCGGAGGCGCTGAAGGGGGGGGTGCGTGATGAAGTGGACGGGGGGTATCTATTGTGTTGCGCTACCACCATTCCCGTCGAGATTCGCGCCAATGCTGATTGGCTACCGATCGAGGTTCAGTTCAACGAGGAGAAGCAGGCTTTTGAGGGCCAGGCGAGCGTTGGAGGCCTCAGGCTTGAGGTGAAGGATTGTGTGATGATGGACATGATGTGCGGGGACAAGGGTGCGCATACGGCTTTGGTTCAGTGAGAGTGTCAGCGAAACCAAATGATCCAGTACTGTATCTGACCAGGCGCTTGTCAAAACCTTGATGATGGGAGCGTCCAAGACGGAGTGATCGTTGTGGCGCTGGCATGCGGCATCTCTGCGGTGGTCGCCATTACATGGCCGACGACAACTACGGACTCGCCTTTCCCCATCCATGCATGATGGGAATACGACGATTAAATCCATGTATATATACTGTACAGGGTACACTCGGGCAAGCTGGCCTATTGAGGCTACCGTCATTTGAGGCGACTACTCGACAACTGAAGGGTTGTCACCGGGAGACCCACCGAAGTCTGGTGGCAGCTCAAGATGCCACCGGCTTGACCTGACTTGACTTATTTCCTACTCGGTTTTGGCTGGGCCCTCTGTAGATAACTGCACCAAGAGATCGCCGTTGCTAATGGACCTTGAGAGCTCTTCGAGATCTGTCCTGAAATTCGTCCGTCGGATCCGTTGCAGGATCTCTAACGATTCAAACTCGGAACGGTCGGACAGCACGGCGAAAAGCTGCTCATAGAGCACGACACGGCGCTCCAGCTCGTCATTCCTCTTCCTGAGGGCGGCGGCTCTCGTGAGATCGGGGTCGCCGTCGTACTCGCAATTCTGGAGGCCGCCGGCGGCGCAGGTGGTGCACATGGGGCGGCGGCCGTCACATTTCGACTTTCTCCGGCGGCAAGGTGTGCAGGCTATCCTCGTTTGCGGACGTTTCCTATGTACCGACGAAGACGGCGGTGGTGTAAACTCGGACTCGTCCCTGACGGCCAGCTCTGCGCGCCTGTTGTTGGCCACCGGTAAGATGTTGCGTGGTGGCTTCATGCTCGTCGGGCGACAGGCGGGACGGGCGTGTGGCCCGGCGACGTCTACCCCACAATACGATTGGCTGTAGTAGACGAGAGGCTCGTGGCCAGCGGTGGCGGTGGCGGTGAGGGCAGACCAAGCAGGGAGTAGAGGGATGTCGGCCCCACCGGTCAGCCCAGGTCTGTGCTGCAGGATCTGTTTCTTCAAGGCGAGAATTTCCGCTCGGGGAGCTGCAGAAGCCTCAAGATACATGTGGTCTTCGGCGAGCTGCTTTTCTTTGGCCGCGAGGTCGATCTTAAACTGCCTGGACTTGTCCCGGCAGCGTTTGGCAGCGGCAGAGTTCTTGACACGGAACTTCTTCCCAGAGGCTCTCTTGGCGAGGGCTTCGGCCTTTGGGTCGCCGAGGCCGCTCCATTTGCTGTTTGGAGTATCGACCTGATTAATCTCGTCCTCGTCGGGCGGCGTCGCAGTGGTGTCCTCCTGCGCGGACTGTGACTCCTTTCGCGCGGGAGTCGAGCCATATCTAGGTGGCCGAGTCTGAACGTTGAGGGCTTTTCGGTATTCTGATACAGACGAGAAAGCTGAATTAGTGGCCTGGGCTTCCGGGGCTGGGTAGGGGGGCTGACGTCGACTCACGGGCATCTGAGCAAGATGCCCTGTCGGAGTCAGCTGCGGCGTCGGCAATAAGAACTGAAGCCACGAGTCTCCAGTGCCGTACTCCCCGCCGGCTCGGTACCCTGGGATATGTTGCTGAAAGGACAAGGCTTCCGAGTGACACAGCCAACTGGCATGATCCCCACTGGGACTCTCGCCTGGGTACAATGGCATAGGTGTGTGTGCCTGCTGCTGATTGCCAGCGGGCTGCGATGAAACACACCACGGTTCGAAGTTGTCGGCGGCGAGCGCGGCCTCCCTATGGTGCTCCAGACACCACACTTTCTGGTTGTGTGCTTCGTTCGGTACTTCAGTAACCGAGCTGTTCACATCATCCGTGGTCTCCAGGGAGCCCCCCTGCGTGAGGCTCTGCCACGGTAATGGGGCAGATTGGTACGTTACGTAGTTGTCCATGTTGAAGCCATCCGGAAGAGTGTGTCCAACACTAGGCACGATCAGAACGGGGGCGAAGGGGAACCGGGGGCGGGAGGAGTGACAACAGCCGGCCGGGTGGCTGCTGGTGGTGCAGGGTGACGACGATGAACCTGCAAGCTGGTAGTGGGAGGATGGTGGTAAGACGAAGCGATGTAAAATGACCATCAAGATGCCCGGGGACTGGGTGTGATATTAGAGCTTCGCTCCCCAGTATAGTGCCTACTGAATGGGTTGGGCTGAGGCATGCTGGCCACCAGAGGCGCGCATCCGGAGAAATAAACCTCTGCTTGGCATCGGCGCCACAGAGGGACAGTGTGGTGGGTTTCTGGATGTTTTAGGTTGACGAGGACCTGCGGTGCCACTTTGGTCGGCGCCCGAGCGGCGTAAGCATGGATGGGGGCTGTTTTCGGGCGTGATGTGTTGGGGCGGGACAAGTAAGGGGAAGGAAGCTCGTGCGTGGATTGAGGGGAGGAGCACTGGGAGGCAGGCACGTGAAAAGAAGGTGCCTGCCCCCTTCCGGTGTTCTCTCCGTGTGTCGCCAGCCAATGGGCACAGGCCGGGATCGCCTCCACAGGTCAATCAACCAACTGCGACTTATGATTCGCATTCGAGACCGTGGGGCTGGCAGATGCAGCCAAAATTGATTAGAGCCTTCATCAGGAGCTTTTGTTCCGACCAGATTCCGGTCGATTAGGAAGGAATAGCTCGTGTTGGCCGGTCCGTGGCCGGGAACATTTGGGGAAGTGTTACCTAAATTAGCCCACCAGCCCAGATCTCGGTGACCGGGGCCTCCCCTTCATGTGCGACGAGAATGCACGATCTCGCAACACGTGACAACGATGTCTAATGGCCATGCACGATTTTTGATCATCCTCTCCCATGATTACAGCTTTTACCCCAAAGCCACTGATTCATATAAACCTCCAATCACACGATATCTATACCGTACAGCACAACGGGTTCTATGGTTTGGTTAATCATGAGTTCGTATCGCTTCATCTAGCCTGATAGTACACCACCGAATCCCCCCTCTACAAATCCTGAACACGGCGCTGCCAATCGCCTCAATCAGCCTGAGTGACGCAAATAGGATGAACAAGTCCGGGGCGCTAACTACGTCGTGCAGGCGTGCTCTTATTGCCGCCAGTCCAAGACGAAGGTAAGCGTGCGACCAATTCCGTCCACTCTTATATGGGATATCTGGAGGCTACACGTGGGGTGATTCGGCCCTGTCACCAACCCTCCGCTACCGGACAATCCACGTACCAGCCTCAGACAACCCTACAAACTTTGTCCAGACAATACATCGTGAGCCCAACACTCAATTCCTAGCCACAAGGAGCATTCTCGGCTGCCTAGGCCCAGTCTCCCTACATCAACCGATATGACGCCCAGCTCTGGACTGACCATAATCCTCTCCTCAGTGTGATGGTGCGCGTCCACGATGCGTCAGCTGCGCCGCCAAGAACAAGCCATGCCGCTATATCGGCGAGGCCGGCCAGACCCGGCAAGCTGCCATGATGATCCGACATGAGACGCTCGAAAGCTCGTCGAGTTCCTCCAGACGCTGCCGCTGGAAGATGCAGAGCAGCTCTTCCACCGCTTGAGGGCAGCCAAAGGCACTGATTGCCTTTTAAATCTCGTCGTGGAAACTACTACTGGCGACGACTGCGCGTCCAACAGGACTAAGGCGAGCGCTCCTGAAACCATATCCGGCGGCTCTTCACAGGCTGGTCCAGACATTTACCTTACCTCAACGATCCGAAGCCCTATTCTGCCAAGGATACACATCGTCAGTGATGAAGTTCCATTCCAAAAATGTCAACGTTTTGGAGAGTGCCAATCCTGTGCAAATTGTCATCAAATTATACGCCGGCTATGCTTAACGTACTCCACAAGTGAGTGGTTCACACAAGCGAGTGGTTCACCTTCACCACTTCTACATGATTTAAACCTCCTCGATACAGCGCCAACGCCTTAAATCAATTAAAACTAGTCGCTATCCTCAACTGCAGACCCAAGAGTAACTATCTAACAAGTTCTCGCGTTATGGCCAGTCTTTCCGCAGATGCCACAGCTTCGTTTCTTCGGCGCGGACCGTGTCGACGGTGCCGGATTTTAACGCGTTTCCTCCTTCATCTGACTATCTACCTCTCTCTGAGCAATCTGGTCCTGTCCCTCGCCTAGAGTAAGACTCCCTCCTTGCCGTAGTTATACTTTTTTAGCCCTCCGACGCCGGCTTAGGGTCTCATTCTCCGATCGAAGGATCGCGTTCTCCGACTTCAAAAGGGCTATCTGGTGCATAATACCCCGCGTACCTTTCGTAAACTGTTCAACAGCATTAAGTATCGATGTCGGCGAGCTTCCCTGATGACGGCTGATCCGACCCTTGATAAAGTTAGACTACGAATAGGCTTCTACGGCGGTTATAGGCGTCTAGGAAGTCCAAAGTTCGGGCAGCCCGTGAGACGACCCTGGAGGCGGAGGCGTCTTTAACCTTATGTCCAGCTTCGAGAGAACGGCTTCCGGGTCATAAGGTATAAGCCCGGCCCCCCTAAAGCCGCCCTGGATGTTTTTCTCCGTTATTACAACTCGGAATGCAGCCGAAAAAGCCGGTAGGAAGTCCTCCTTCGTGATATGGCTTGTACCGGCCTTCATCTTGATCTCGATTTGCCGACCGTACGCTTTCTTCAGCGGGCCGAAACAACCAACGTCGAGAGGTTGGAGTAGGTGAGACGAGTGAGGTGGCATGCAGAGCGTAATGATGTTGTTCTCCTTGCAGTAGAGCTCGAATTCGACAGAGTGGTGACTTTCGTGGCCACCTAGGACGAGGACGCGATACCCGCCCGACTTTCTGGTTTTTGTGTGTCGGTCAAAATGCCGAATCCAATCGAGACCAATTTCGTTCGTTGTCCAGCCGTTTGGAGACGTTACGATTCTCCAGTCGCGTGGAATCGCGTCGTCTTAGTACCAAGTCGAGAGGTGATATTTGCCCGCAACCACCACGTACGGCGGGACATAGAATCCGGTCGCGCCAACGCCCTGGATCACCGTAACCCATTCCCGATTGCCCGGCTACCTTATTTTAACGTTAGAACGTCTTTCTGCGTTCGTAACGACCATCCCGTTAGTAATAACGCCCATCTGGAAACCGGTCTCGTCGAAGTTATAGATATCGGAGTCTACCACGCCGTATTTCGCGATTATATTCCGTACAAGCCGAAACCAGGCGTTTATCGCGTCGGGATCTTCGCATTAGGCCCTCTTATAGTCGTATTTACGGAAGAAACGCGTCCGGAGTGCTAGTTGTCGTTTAATAAAGTTTGCCGCCCAGTTCTTCCCGACGCGTAGCGCGTCGCGCTCCGCGAGCAGTCGGTTAGCCATATCTCCAACCTCACTCAACCGAGGAGGGTAGGATCGCGAATCTAGGTCGAGAATATATTCAATAATCGTCTTCTCTTCTAGCTCGGTCAATTTCATCGACTGCGGTAATATTTCGGCTCGGGGAGCGACACCCTTCCTTCGGCGCAGAAGGGTTATTAAGGGGACCGTGTAGATCTTTGCGGCGCCCCGGGCGGTAAGTTCTGGATTGTTATCCATTGCCCGGATAGCAAGGATCAGTCGACTTTCTTTTGGAAGGTTTTCCATCGGGAGTGGTAGTATAAATTTGAAGAATGTGTTCATGGGTCGCGGGGCGGGTTAAGGTGAACCACTCGCTTGTGTGAACCACTCACTTGTGGAGTACGTTAGTCTGTTGAATGGCACGCAAGGACAACTGGCCTAATAATGAGCATCTATAGGAACCAACGCCTCACTAAGCGTCACGGTGGCGATGCAACCAAGGGTGAGCGACAGCTGGGAACTTGGCAGGCCGCACACTGGGAGTTTCTTGATCCAAACTGTCATCCGTGTCAGGTTCTGATCTGGGTGCAAGCCCTCGCCGATGACCTCCGCCAGGTCATTATCCCTACAGACAATGCGTAATGGACCATTTTGTGAGAACTGAGGAGGTAATGGTAGGTGGAAAGGCCCTTCTACCGTCTCCCCGGTATCAATATCGTCGGTGGTGTCTAAGTTTCGGACAAACCTAGCTATATGCTTTCCGTCGAGTTGAAAGTACCAGAGGGGTCTTACCCATGCCCCTGAAATGCGATATAAATCAGCATTATCGTATGCACTTCGAGTCTCTAGTAGCTCCACGTCAATCCATTTGATGGCTCTATATTCTGGCTTGTTGAACCGAACGAAAGCGGGCAACAGGATGCGGTTCCGAAATAACGCTACCGCAACTACGGCAATAGACACCACCGTCATTACCACAGGCAATTTTGCGGGGAACACGTGGAAGGCGAGTGAGACTAGGAAGATACTTCCCCCTATTGCGTGGAATCTTCTCCATGTGAGTGCGGCGTAGTAGGACTCGGAAGGTGTCCCACAAATGATGCGTATGGGTGGAAAGGCTTGTAGTGCATTACGAGGAATAGTAACAGTAACGACTAAGTGGATAGTAGTAATAGTAATCTAGGTTCAGTATCAGTAGTCTTGAACTGAAAGACGATTTAAGTTCTTACAAAAATAATTATCACAATTTGATTAAGATCTACTTGAAGTTAATAGATTTTACTGAATTATTATAGTGAATATACTTTTTGACGATGTCAGGACTAGCCGGAAAAGGGCGAAGGAACCGTGGAAGCCTATCTCAATGACTGCAAGCCATGATAGGAGTACGTGAACCCATAGTAACTGTCCTTTACATAAGGACGTGAGTCGCGTTATGCATGATTCGGGTATTGCGAAGAAGCACTGCATTAGGATATTAATCATTGCCAGGGTCCCGGTTCTCTGTATAAGGGATAACTTAGCGAGATACCTGTTTCAACTTCAATAGTGATAGCCTTAAAACATCATCGTCGCCAGTTTCAGCAGCAGAACCAAGATGCCGGCCATCATGGCGCATCCCAGCGTAAACACCAAAAAGAAGAAAAGCTCCAGCGGTCGCTCATAAAACCAAAGCTTTCTCTTCCCCTGCAGACTGGACTCCTTCCCAGTCATTGACCCGCCCGGAACGTGCTTGAACTCCATCTTGCTTCCTCCATCGAGTCCAGCTTTGCTTCGGATGATCGCAGCATGCAGCGCCTCCCTGTTGAAGTCGATCATCTTCTCGTCGAAACTCGGGAACAGCCTCTGCAGCAATGCCATCATCCGTACAAACCAGCAGTGCCCTCGGAAGCACGCATAACTGTACAAGCCTGGTCTTCCGATGCTCAAACGGTCGCAAAGCTCATCGCCGTTGAGCACCCTGCTGCCGGCCTCAATGAAGCCACCTGAGAGATTGACTGGCGCCACATCTTTGACAGCCTCGACAAAGTTGTGTCCAACAACGAGGGAGTTTGGTGACACAGACAGCTCGTTGTAGCTCATGCTCTCCATGAGGATTTTGGCCTTGTGCGATGAGGCAAAGTGTTCAGTTGGAGTGCCGAGGATGTGCCCCAGGTACCGCCAGAGGGCGACGTAGTCCGCTGTCTCAGACTCGGGCACCGTGATGCCCATAATTGGGAGCTGACGGTATGAGTGAAGGTTGCAGAATGTTGTCAGGGCGTGGAGGTGATCCAGCTTGTTTGTTGGCACGCCGTGGACGGATACATCGTAGTACGACGGCCCTCGAACCTCGGCGATCTTCATAATCCTCTGCCGAACCATGGCGTGGAGCAGCCGCACTCTCACAGTCGTCTTGTGCCCAGCGCCACCAGGCTTGATGAAACCAATGCTGTGCGTGACTTCGAGGACAAACTGGAACGTCTCGAGGAGCCGCCTCAGCAGTACACGCGTGCTGAAGCCGCCGGTACGGACGAGCACTTCCACCACGCTTGACGAGGTCGAGTTCTCGCCCACGAAGCCCTGAAATGCAAAGCCGATGAGGTTCGCCACGGCGTATCGGTAGAAGAAACGCTGCCCACGCGCAAGCTGTTCCCAATCAACCCACTCCGGCACCGTGTGCACCTCGTCCCAGAACTTGCCCAGAACCTCATCCGTCTCGTGATACTGCTCCAGTATGGAGTAAAGGTCCAGTTTAGCAGTTGATTGAGTGTTGCTTTGCTTTCGATGAAGTTCCTGGATCCTGTCAACCACAGCCGAGCTGAGTTGGTCATACTCGAAGCGGAGGAAGTCGCTCTCTTCTTTGGGGATATGCTCTTCGGTCCAGACGAAGGAGTAGTTCCCCACCGTCCGGACATCCGGATAATTCTTCTCGTGCGATTCTTTCTTCATGGTGCGGTTGAGTCGGAGAAGGAATTGTTGGGGGTGAAGTGAAGGAGACTGCGCTCGAGCTGAGGGATTTCCTCGTGGTAGCTCACCGATACCCACGAAGGAATGTGTGCGGAGGCGGCTAAAATCAGCCATCTCTTGGCCCCCCATGCTCTGGCGTTAGTTCTTTCCAGGATGTAGATCTCTCTTCGTCCGGCGGCGAATGAGAGCGACATCTATATCAAGGTCCTTCACGCGAGGAGGGGTGCATGCAGTAGCGCCGGCCATGTCACCACCGATTTGGGGGCTTGACTCACCCAGTCTATGCCTAATCGTGATCCTTGCCCCGAAAGCAATGTGACAATCTGACATGGAAGACGGGGGTGGTGATCCAAGTGCGTTAGATGGTCTTCACAAGCCGGTATTAAAAGGGACCAAACAACCCCAGCGAATCCCTTCGACAAACCTGGAACTCGACGGCAGAGCGTCTTTCTGCAACTCCACCATGTCTGCTCGAACGATTGTTACTCTTCCAAATTTCTTTCGTGCGTTTGTGAAGCAGACGCCCCGAGTTAATCCACACTACAATGCGGTCAAAATACCATCTGAAGAGTGGCTGGCAGAGTCCGTATGTCCATCACCAGTTTTGGGCGATGAGGTTAACGTTGGCCACAGAAAATGCTCCTTCTCCGCATCCATGAGACGAAAAGTTGAGCTTTGCGACTTCTCACTCTTCTGCTCTATCGCTGCGCCGGAAGCCCCAGAGGACAAGCTTCGGACTATGTGCGACTGGGGGAACTGGGTCAGTGGGCATGACCCCTGACGAGACGATTCTCAGCTGATGCTGGATTCAAGGTGTTTCCATTTGACGACAGCAAGAAGAATCCAATACTACCCGTTGCTTTACGCTGACGTTCGTTCCCAGTGTTCGATGCCGGCCACCTACGTGGAGATCCGCAGACATCCCGCGATGTCTTGGACAGTCTTATGTCTGACATGACGGGCCGACCGTGCCACGGCTCCAAGATTCCAGTCGTCAGAGCCCATGACGACATTGTCCGAAGGCTGTCAAAGGTTAGAGTCGATCAGCACTCTTCATTCATTCGATCCGATGCCTGACATTTCCCATCTTGCCACGAAGGAAGCACCGAGAGGTATGTACTCCGCCCTTCTGGAAAAGATCTCCGAGTTGATCCCCTCCAGGAGTCCAGACCCGATTTGCCAAGGCTATGTCCGACTACACTCTAGGCGTTGCCGAACACGTCAATACCTACACAGCAGCCCGCACTCCCACCCTGGAGGCAATGCTTCACACTCGTCAGCTGTCCGTCGGCGTGGCACCCCTGTACCATCTGGTCGAATATGCGCACTCTCTTGAAATACCGGACTTTGTCTTTCTGAACCCTGCAGTCCAAGCCCTGGAGCGTTTGGGTGCCGAGTTTGTCATCCTGCGGGTATCTAGTATACGCGTACATGTCGACCGTCGATCGCCCCATCTGACCTGTCACACCAACCTCGCAGATCAAATGACATACTCTCTTATCGAAAGGAGGAGGTGAGACCGCTGCAGCTTACTGAGATGCACGCACACCTCGGTATCTAACTGCTCACAGGCCGAGGATTGCCCCTTCAACATGGTCGCTACATGTCGCATGGCCGGCCAATCGGCGCAAGAAGCTTTCGACACCCTGGCTACGCTTTTGGCGCAGAGACATCGTGATTGGAATATGACGATCGATTGCCTGCCGAGCTGGGACCCGCAAACCGACACCCAGGTTCGTCAATATGTCGAAGGCATCCAAAATGTCGTCCAAGCCAACATCAGCTGGAGGTAAATAATTTGTCCCAAGAAAGAAAACCGGCTGACATGAGTTCCTGGCAGCTTTCAGTCAAAGAGGTACATGGGATCGCAAGGGGCTGAGATTCGCGCAACAGGGAAGATTGATGTCATGGTTCGCCCTCCATACTTTAACGTTATCGAGTAGAACTCTTGGATTGGGGCGTGCTCGCGCGGGTTTGGGTTAGGACGGACGCCCTGCAGGACGTTGTGGGTCGGAAGCGAATTAGTTTCTGGGCGCCCTGCAGGGCGTCCCACGGAGCGACTAGGACGCGACTCCTCCCGCTCCCGTGGCCTCTGGCGGACAGATGGAAGCCCTGCAGGGCGTCCTGGATTAAAACCGAGTTAGTTACGGGCGCTCTATAGGGCGTCCTGCGAAGCAACCAGAACGCGACCTTTCCTATGGCCTCTGGCGTGACAGATGGACGCCCTGCAGGGCGTCCTACGAAGCGACCGGAATCCGACCGATCCCGTGGACTTTAGCGCGATTCTAATATGGGTCAAAGCGGAGAGCCGTAGTTCCTCTCGCTGCAGCCGTTGTTCCCCATAATACCAGCAGTACTGTACCAAAGCCGGCCTGGAAAGCGATGAAGCGAAAACAAGTAGCAGCAGCTATACCGACAGGGAAGAAGCAGCGGCAGGTATCGGTTCCCGGCAGTGACAGCTTCAAAGAAGTCGCGTCGCTCCGCGAGCGGGCAAGGCCGTACCGCCTCGCCATCGGGCGGCTCAACCTGGACGTGCTCGACACTACGTGGAGCGACGGCCAGAACAGGCGAGTCGACACTGGCCACGTACAAGACCTGGTCACCACATTCAAGATGCAGGGGCTTCAACGAACCGCGGAGGCGCACTATATCCGAGTGCTATGCAGCCGCGACGAGGTGCGCAAGGTCGAGGCGCTGGGCCGCGGTGGCGACGAGTGTCGATTCTTGGAGTGGGCCGCCGTCAACAAGAGCCGGGTCGAGGTCATGGCTGGCCAACACCGAATAGAAGCTCTCAGGGCATTTTTCGAGGAGACGGGCGACGGAAGTACGGACGAGCAAGCGGCGAGGCTGTGGTGGACATGCGAGCTCTACGACAGAGGTGAGGTGTACCCGCTCTCGATCATCTGCTTCCGCTCACGATACAGACCGGTTGCCGCCAGGGCTTGCGCTGCAATTGCGGATGAACCGGGCCGACACGACGCTGCCAGACAGCCAAGGCCAGGTCTGGATGCAACTGGCATCGCTCGCTGCGCAGGCGCCGGCCGACGAGCAGCTGCTTGTTGAAAAGAAGCTGGTGGAGTCGCTCTGCCTGGATAGGAGCGTCCCCGTGCGTCGGCTCGTCACTCTTTGGAGCAAGGCAACGTGGCGCGAGAGGACGACCGCCTGGCTAGGCACCCGCCTCGGGATGCTATACTGTGGTGTTACCGATCGATGAAATGGAACAGGATTCTTCGTAGGATCATTTGACAACCATGAGATTCCAGCTCGTGAGGGAAGCCCAGCACCAATTCAATCCTCCAGCATCGCCATCAGCATGAGTTTGAAAAAATCATTTTGCGCTGTGCTTGCAGCCGTTGGTGCTGCCCATGCTCAGGGCGCAGGAACCTCGCTGGACCCTGTTCAACCAGTTCTGCTCCCTGATGGCGCCATGGCAAAGAACCCATTGGCACACCTCGGGGGTAATGGCCCTTGGACTATATGACACCACAGCAGGCAACAACCCCTTTCACATCAATCCATCACCCTCTATCTTGCCTTATGGGAAAGACAATGTGCACAGCCCTCGGCACAGTCTCCCATAAGACAATGTGCACACTGTTCAATCAAAGTGTTCCAACCCGGCAATTGGTCCTCCGTTATGCTCTTTAGCGTTCGCATACTCTGCCAATCGTCAAGATTGATCTCCTCCTTCAATTCCACGTTGAACCTGAAGTAACAAATCTTTCTCTCAGACCTAGCATTTAGCCTGCCAATCTTGTGGCAGAAGTCCTTGTGCTTAGCTTCCGTGTTCGTCACATACGAGACAGCTGTGCTGATGGTGTTGAGAGCGACCCAACCAGATTGTTGGACTGGTTTCTTAACGCGGCCTGTCCCAATGCTAACGACGCAGGAAACTTGGGGCTCTGGGACAGGTGTGCCTTGACTGATGGAAATGAGGTCATATCGTGCATCCCAGACTTGGTTGATGGGGTTATTGTTGAGGAGGCCGCCATCCCAGAATTCTTCTCCCATAACCTCCACTTTAGGTAGGTAGGTTGGAGCAGCGGACGTGGCGAGAGCGGCTTGCTCTACTGTGATATCTGCAAAGTCGTCTGTGGCGTCCGGTGGGGGGGCCAAGGAGCGAAATAGGACGGCGCATTCGTGGTTGATACTAGTGGCACACATAAACCTGAGGATAGTTAGCTATTTATGATGTATCGCAATAAGAGCAGGATGTACAGACATTCGCCCGGTCCCAGGTTTGCGGAGTTTAACAGCGTCACCGCCGTCTCCGCGTTCACCGCGTTCTGCCATAATGTCGTGAATGGCCTCCTTTAGGTAAGTGTCCGAAAAGCGAGAAGGAAGAAACAAGGCTTTAGCCCGCAGGTAGGGATTGCCGATGCAGTAGCCAAGGTAGCCCCATTCATGCAGACTTCCCCCCCCTAAAAACTGGGGGAGCCTGGGGCTAAAGACTTTCTTCGCCATCTTCTCGTATGTGCTGATTGCTGTCTTCGTATCCATTCCCAGCCGAAAGAGCATGAGTGCAATAAGGCCACCTGTGCTGGTTCCACCAGCGAGATCGAAACAGGCCTTTGGAAGCTTTGTCGCTTGGCGGCCCTCATTAACTTTCTCCATGATCGCATGCAGGATCACTAAACTTGAGATACCTCTGATACCGCCGCCGTCCAAACTGAGGAGCCGCAAGCCGGACTTGGCACTGCTAGAGTCATTCATTGCCTCCATGACACGTGATTCTGACACGCTTCTTAAGAGGATTCTCGGACTTCTGACGAAGGGGCTGGGACTTCTCTTAAGAATTAGTTATTAACCCCCCAGCATAAACGTCCCCGGCCGGGTTGCTGACCTTAATAAATTGAGACCGGATGCGACGAGACGATCTGGAAGAAGACAGGGCCGTCTCATTCGACTCGCCATAATGACATGAGCAGGGAACTAATGGCAACGGGATGGGGGAGAGGGGCACCCAGGAAATATAAATGCTTTTTCCAAGATGCCCCTAGCCCTTAGCTGGTCAATTGGCAGAATGGAACTTTCCGACGCGGGCCATCACGCGGCTGACGTGCAGGACGCCACGAAAATGTAAGTTGTCATTTTAGTACCCCGCTGCAAACGCAACTCCAATACCTGATTTTCAGGACTCTTTGCCGAGAAGCATGTTATCAGCAGCTCGCCCTGCCAGCGCGATTTCGGGTCAATTACCTACCAAAGAACCTATCCTCTACTCCTGATACTTATCAGCCTCCGGCTAATTGTAGACTCCGCTTATGAAGGAACTTATCTATAAATTCAAGGGTAGCGGGAGTGGAGCGAAGATCCAGAACAGGGGAGTTGACTTGACCAAGGGTATTAGCGACCCCGGCGAGGATAGCTCCAAGGCGGGATTCACCGAAGTCAGAGTGTTTCTACCTCGCATCAGAAATCACATGTAAGCCGGGCGGAACTGACATCTCGGAAATATGTAGGATGTCGGTCAGCCGCGCGATGGCTGAACTTGCTATTGACTAGTTGCTTCAGACCTTGTGGAATTTCCCGATACTGAGCAGTCTTGATAGGCCATTCAATCTATTGGTGCTAAAGGCGTTCCGCTCCAGCCTTAAGAAGATAGGGCGCTTAGGCCCAGCGACGGCGCGTTGGGAGAGGGGTACATCAAGGTTGTAAACCATCGAAAAGCATGACGCCTCCTAGCCCCACCCGCGCCAAGTCCGAGAGTTGTGAACAGAGCTGTCAGACTTGATTGCGGGTTTACAGACGTTCTCCGAGTCAACTCCACCTCGTCGACGACGCAGCTCTCTCCGCGCTTAGGTTCCCGCTAGGACAGTGCGAGCGGGCGTGCAACGAGGTCGATACCGAGCCACTGACGAACTGCATGCGGTCTGGGGTTGGTCGCAGAATTTTCTGAGGCTGGCCTCGAGTGCGATGGGGACAACGGCATTGAAGGAGTCCGGACGCAGCTGGCCAGAAACAAATCCATCGTCACAATCTCTCTTTGCTTTGCAAATCTGTGAGTATCTCGCCCTCTTTCATCCAGCTAGCGCAGCTGACTGATAGTCTATATCCAGTGGCACATCAGTGACGACCGCCGGAGTCATACATGACTATCGATACTTGATCACGACGACGACCGCCGACTTGCGAGCGCATCTCGAAGCGACCGAGCAGAAGATACAAGTGATGGAGTCGAGCAAGACCACGCATGGGGTCGACAATCTCGACACACTGACCAGGATGGCCAACCTGGCGTCGACGTATAGGGGCCAGGGCCTGTTGGATGAGGCAGAAAGACTGGAAGCACGGGTGATGGAGATCAAACAAATTGAACGCGGGGTGGATCATCCATCAACACTCACGAGCATGGCGAATTTGGCCTTAACATATATGGACCAGGGTCGTTGGACATACGCCGAGGAGCTTCAGACTTTGGTTATGAAGGCCAGTATGAGTATGTTTGGCGCGCTGCGAGGAAGCCGGGCTCAGTGAGCGGGAAGAGTCAGCCCTGAGCTGAGCGGCACTCAAACAAAGCGGATTCGCTGTACAGCTTCGCAATGGTGTAGGACTTTGGGCACGAGGTCGCCGAATTCGTAAAGTTTACCGTGCCACTTGTTGAGTGTGTCATTCTCTTAACGCGGGTTGTCTCAAAACCCCGTTGGTGGAAGGTGGAGACGCAAGCAACTTTACACCTACCTCGTAGAACTCATGTGCCTTGTAGGTTTGTCTGTCGCCTATCTTCGCAATCTGAACGTCGTTTTCTCTGCCGATTGCCTCATCTCGTCCAGGACCGCCGTGCGGTTCACGTGGTCGACCTTGATGGGGTGGAGCTCGTCTCGCAGCATCCGAATTCCCCAGGGGAGCTCGGCTCATCTCACTTGTTCAGGCACTCCTAGCTACTCTTGCCGGCGGGTAGCCGGTATAGGTTATATCCACCTTTGAACGCCCAGAGGTTCGAATTATATACGAAGAGAGTATTATCGCCGTTAAGAGCTTATAACTAGTAAGCGCTACGTATTATCGCTTCCGGCGTAGATATAACGAATACGTTACTAATAGTTCGATAATTAGCCCTAACTTCTCGTAATAGATATTAGTATTATTATATCGTCGATAGTCCGTTATTATCCGGACGGAAATTCCCCTCTTAATATCTAGTATAGTATAGTTTATATATATTATATAAAACCTCTAATAGATTTACGTAACGGGTACAGTATAAAATAGGAAAACTACTCCTTAGGTTAAGAGTTATAGAAGCTAAGATAAGATATTTTAGTTACTTATATTTAAAATATTATTAATAAAGAGCTATACGATAGTTTACCGTTCGGGGTAACTCTAAGATAAGCTAGGTAAACCTTATAACGTCTTATTAGGAAACTAATATATAAATATCCTATAGTAAAAACCGGTTACCCCCTCCCCTCTATATCTATAAATATAAGTCTAGGGTACTAGGATATAGGTGACGGACGTTATCCCTAAGTTTCCGTCTCTTACTACCTCTAAGTATCCCTCACTCCTAGTCTACTCCTACCTCGATACTCCGAGTATAATAAGTTTCTACGATTTTATTATTAATTCCACTATATAAATATTTATCGCTATAACTAATATAATAGTTATTAATACGACCTTAAAGATAGTATAGCGAGTAGTAGAGGCTCTTACTTATAGCCTGAGCGGAGTAGCTTTTATCTAGAGTGATATCTTTATAAATAGTATAAATAAGGATAGCTTAGTTATAGCGAAAAGAAAGGCGAAACTAGTTTCGGTTATTAACTTAAATCTATATAGTAAAAAGGTTTACTATAAGTTACGAAGAAAATAATTAAAAGCTAGAAAATCGATCGTATAGTAGAAAATCTTACTAAGAAGTTATAAAGTACCTATCTAAAATAGATAAACGAAAAACCTCCTTTAGTTAATATATAGAACGATATATTAATAGAAAACCTAGCGTTATAAAAGAAGCTTACTAAATTTAAATCCTATTTTCCTATAGGCCGGATATATACTACTCGATCCTTAGAAGCGGTTAAATAACTAATCTATTAACCGGTATTATTAATAACGGACGAAGTTAAGAGGCTATAACTAGTTAAATAGGGAAAGAGAGGGGTATAGGACGAGTGAAAAAGGCTATATACTATAGCATAGAGTAAATAAAAACTCCTTATAATAAGACCGCCTTAAAGTAAATATACCTTTTATTACTAAGAAGATTATATATAGAGGTTCTATACTTTATTAAACCGCGATTATATATAGGGATAAGTTAAATAAGATTTCTTAAACTATATCTTAATTAATTAGAAAGGCGAGTAGGATCTCATTAATAACGAGTAAGAGTTTATTCCCGGCTAAAGCCGTGAGTAGTTAGACTATATAATACTAGCTTTCTTAGTAAAATAGAAAAGCGTCGACTACTTAGTTATTAACTTCATCGCTTAAGATTAAGTACTAGAAGGAGAGAGAGGGTTACTCTATAACATTAATAATAAGGTTACTAAAATAAAAGAATTATAATAAAAGATTCTAGAAAATAAAAAAGGTATTAATAATGTTATTAATGAAATACTCGAGGATAAAGTATTTAATAGTATCTTTCCGGTAGTAAGTAGAAAGCTCTAACCTAGCCGACGTAAAGAACTATATAAGCCTCGGATCTTAAGGCGTAATTATAATAGAGCGGAGTTACTAGGTAAGTTAATAAATAAAAGTCCTCCGTAGAAAGAACTTACTAAACTAAGCCCTTCGTATAATAAGGCCTTAATCCTAGTAATAACTAAGGAGAATTAAGTTAATTAATTATAAGAGTTAATAGAAGTTAAGGTTAAAGAGGTCCCGAGGAAGCCGTTAACCCCTATATTCGGCCGGTAGGATATAGTTATTATTAAGGCTAAGTTAGTATTACGACCTAGGTATAATCCTAAGGATATTGTTACGACCCAGGTACAATCCCAAGGATGTGTAGGCTGGATAGGTGGTGTATGCTAGCAGTTCGCCCTGGGCGATGGAACAGAACAATACTTCAGCGGG
>JACAFV010000231.1:2675-32063 GCA_014635975.1 Plectosphaerella sp. P0831 | reverse complement strand
TACTACCCTATCCGCGCCTACTAGGACCCCCTCGGCGTCGGCGTCTCCGGCTATATTAACTAGCGCGTCCTCTTTATTACGGACCTTACTATCGCCGTTATTACCGACGTTATTATCGTTATCCTACCTATCCCCGCTACGTGGAATATACGCCTGCCCCTACGTAAGAAGCTTAAGATTATATTTATACTCGGCGCCGGCGGCCTCGCTACGGGCGTCACCTTCCTACGCCTTATTAAGTATATTACCTTCCTTAAGGCCGACGACGTTACCGTAGACTTTATTATTATCGACCTTACTACGTACGTCTAGCTATGTCCGTCGAGGTAGCCCCCGGCGTCTCGCTAATAACCGCTAGCTTTATCGAGCTTACTATCGGTATTATCTATACCTATCTTCCCGCCGCCTATTTCCTCTTCAACTACCTATACGACCGCTACTAACGTAAGGTTACCTCTAACCGCCCCCGCTCCGGCCGCTTCTCGCCTAAGGGTGGCGGCTCCAGCTGGTTACGTACTACTACCCGTAGGACCCTACGTACCCGCTAGCTTACCGCCGGCGGCACCTAGCCGAACCCCGGCGCCGCCGACCCCGATAGTACCTAGTCCAACCTCGACCCGCAGCCGCCGACCCCTGTACTAGAGATATACCGTAATGCCGTCAGCCTGCCCCTGCTTACCGCCGGCGCCTTAACTACCGACGTACCGGCGAGGCCGTACTACTACGGCGGCGTTAGAGACGAGGTCTACTACGAGGACGTCCGTCGCGCGGCCTAGCTTAGGTTCGACTTCGAGCTCGCCCGCTTTACCGGCAGGTCTATCGACGAGAACGAAGAGGACGTCCGCGTTATTAGCCTACGCGCCCCCGCCGGTACGTACGCCGCGTCTCGGCTAAACGAGACGGAGGGTCGGAGGGAGGGCTAGCTAGCGTTAATGTCCGAGTACGGCGATATAACCGATCTCGAGGCTACTATAGCTATATCAGAAAGCGTCCACCAGAGGTTTCGGTACTAGACTACTATCTAGGACGGCTCCCAGCGTTAGCTACCACCCTCTCGTGGCAAGGTATAAATACATATATATATACATATATATATATAAATTTTACACCTAGTAGCCAGCGGGCTAATAAGGTACTATCTACTATATATATAGTCTCTTCCTTTATATTAGATTTCTTATAAGGATATATATTCGATACCTATTCCGTCCTATACTAGTATCTCGTAGGTTTAATTTATTAGTAGGTAGACTTAAAGGCGATTCTCCAAGTGTCTAGAGTCCTATCTACGGCGACTAAAGCGGCGCTTACTATTTATAGTACGAGGTAGGGTTAGTAGGTAGGTGACGGACGTATTAGGCCTAGTTCTGGGGTTACGTATTATCTAGTCGGCCTGTTACCTTAGCGAATCGTATCGTAGCTCGGACTACTTTTATATATAGTTTCTAGTCTAGTCTATCGGACGTTATTTTTCCTCCGAGGTAGAAAGAGATATTATATCTTTACGTATCTATATATTAGAGGATCCTAGTACGTTCTGTTATCTATTACGTATATCTAAGAAGATACTACTCTACCGTCTCTATTACTTATCTATACGCGTATTAGTCTAAGGGTACTACCTTAATTCGAAAGAGAGACTCGTTTAGTCTCGATATACCTATTCTAAGTTAGGCGAGGATAGTTACCTCTATCTAAGTCCGTATATCGTAGTTCTCTCGTATACTTACCCGGGAGGGACGTATCGATCTTCTTCGAGTACTTCCCGACGTTATCCGGTAGCCGCCTCTCCGGTCGTAATTTTACTTTAGCGGTACCGAGGACCGTTGAACGTATCTTAGGGAATTATTCTAGGGGCGTAGCGTCTTATCGACTAGCCTTCCTCGCTTCCTGTTTAGCCGCTTTTAACAGACCGTCCTTAAGACTCGTAGCGAGCTAAATAGTAGAAACTATATTACTATCTTTCTGTAGTCGTTCGGTGGCCTGGTAGATATATCGGACGTACTCTTACCCCGATTATTACCGGGGATTCCGGAGAGCTAGTACCGCCGCCTTATTACTCGTCGCGAGGATAACCTTTCGTTTACCGGATCTCGGTAATAACTTTAGTATATACGCTACGGCTACTAGTTCTCTAGAGAACGGGTTCCGGCCCTCGTACCGAGAGTAAACGAGAACTTCTTAAGGCTCGAGCCTTCTTCTCCGGTCGTTAAGGTCTCGATAACACCACCCACGCCTATAAGGCCGTTCCGTACGGAGCTACTTACAGCGATACGTAAAGATCTATCGTATATAGCATTATAGTATAGTATAGTACGTCCTTAAGATCTAAAGGGTTAGTAAGGAAGATATAGCCGTCGGAGGGAGACTATTACGTACGAGGATCTCTACTAGTATAGTCGGCTAGTTGGACTATAGATTTATAGGTCGTGGCAAGGCTAGGAAGGATAACCAAAGTAGAGCCTTAACTCAAAATAGGTTAGCGCCCCTTAATCCTCGTGTCGTTAGTCGCGCGCCGCACGCTTTAATTAACGATTACCTACTACCGAACCTACTATAGACGAGCTATAAGGGTTAGGCGAATTACGGTACTATAGGGACGACGTAGCGGCGAATAGCTATACTTCTTAATCACGTCTCCTATACTAGTTACTATTAGCTGTCTTTGGACGCTTAACGCTTACGTAGCCGTCTGTCCGTCCGCTACGGCGATATAGTAGTCCGGTAGGAGGGAGTTCTTAGTCCGTATTCGTCGCGTAGATGTTAATACCCGTAATAACTAGTAGAGGTACCTAACCCGTAAAGAGGGGATAAACTAGTAGTAGATACCGAGGAATAGGGCGCCCGAAAAAAAAAGACTACGGAAGGATAAGTATTACTTAATCTAGGACGAGATAAAACTAGGAACGACGACGGTTTCTGCGCTATAGTTCCTGTCTGCTAGCTTGTGGTACTGGTAAGGTAGTGGCTTAACGCTAAAGCAGACGACCTATACCGATATCTACACGATAGCCTACTACTCGTGGAGTACTACTACGACCTAGTATCTCTCCCCCGTTAGTCGCTCCTCCTAATACCGTCGATATATTCGACTACTTTAATAATTCCGCTTAGTTATAAAGTTTATCTAACCCCTAGCGCCGAACGTAAGCCGGACCTAGACTTTTAAGTATAGAACCTTATTAAGCTCTATATAGTTATACCGGAGTTATTATATCCGTAGTCCCCCTACGATATAATAAGAACTACCCTAGTACTTCGGCGAGATATACTCTCTAGAGCCCGACGTCGAAACTAGACGAACCTTTAGAGTCTATCGATTAAGCTAGAGGGAAGTACTTAACTAGCTAACTTCCTCTAGATCTTCGCCCTCGCGATTTTTATTTACCCGAGCCCTAAATTATTTTTAATCTAGCGTCCTATAAGCCTTACCCTATTAGCGATAAGCTAATTTATTATATCACGTCGTCCTTATTAGGCCCGAGAAAACTTACTTAAATCTACTTACTAGAAATGGCCCGCGCGTATAGCTAGTACTATTACTCCCCGACCTCTAGCCCCTTACGTATTACCCCTATTATTCCTTTCGTAAAGAACTAGATATATATAGAGGCGGCCGGTATTAACTTAATAGCTAAGGGGAGAGCGAGAAGCATTAAGAGAGCTAGTCTACTAAGAAACAGCAGCCCGTCTCTTAAGATACCTCGCTAATTCCTATTTACGGCCTTACTAAGCGCCTTACTTATAGTTCCAGCTACTATATATTTCATAATCCTCCACCTAGTAAGCTATATCGGAATTAACGAGGACTATAGCGGCGACTAGAGTACTAGACCGTATAGCGGGTTCTCTCCGTCCTCGGAAGACCCTACCGCCGACTTCTACGTTAGCGGAGATACCGTCGCCCTCTTAGATACCGATTCCTAGTCAGACTAGCTCGTTAGAGCTACCTTAGGCGTAGAGCTTAACGATACCCTTAAGTAGGAGTAACTAAGTCTAATCTAGTAGAGCTAGGGATCGGGTCGTTCCTATCGACCCGCTATTATAGCTCCCTCTAAATAGGCTAGACAGCGAGGCGTAATCGCCCTAGCTAGTTTTACCTTAGATAGGTTCCTCTACGCTATAAGTCGCCTAATCTATATAGTCTTTATTATAAAAGGGGCTTTATATCTGACTTTAGACTTAAAATAGTACGCCGCTATCCAGTTTACGACTAGTACCGCCCCGGACCGCTAAGAGTATAGTAACGGAACCGATATTCGCCTCGTTTAGACCGAGAACGAGAGGCTTACGGACCTTATAGAGGACGACGCCCCGCTATCTAACTCGAGTTCTAACGGGGGTAACGACTATTCTAGCTATAGCGACGACGGAGGTAATAGTAATAGTAGCTTAGACGATTATAGAAGCGGTACGGCCTCCCTAGGGTAGTAGAGCTAGGCTAGGTTAATCCTCGCCTTCGCGACGGCTCTAAACTACTTATAAGCGTTATAAGCGGCTCTATTAAAGTATAAAGTAGTAATTATACCGATTCGGGGTAGAGGTAGATTTATAAGGCTATAAGGAATTTAACCTTACGCGAAGAGATAGGTGTTACCGTCGGTATTATTCGGTATTCGATCGTCGCTAGGGTCTTATTAGATCTCCTTATAGAAGGTTAAAAAGGATCCTTTCTACTAAGAGTAGTTCCGGTTTCTACGGTCGTCCTTATCGATAGTATACTCCGGGCGGTAAGAGTTAAATTAGGTATAGGGCCTCCTAGATCCAGAATAGAGCGTTATATTTAAGGAGAGTAGGCTAATTAACCCTCCGTTATACTCCGAGCTATCGGCCGGAAGTAGGAGAGCCTCGGTAGCTTACCTCTCTTAGATGATATACGTTATATTACTAATACCTTAACGGCGTTACTACTATACGCCTGCCGTCCCCTTAGGAGGCTGTAGCTCCGCTCGGATAAGTGAAGACGGTTCCGTCGGAGGCCGATATTAAAGCGTACTTTTATATACCTGATATAGGCCTATACGGTCGGAATCCCGTCCTTCTCTACTTAATATTAGTTCGTTATATAATATAGGCGATAAAAAGGTTTCGAGGGAAAATACCTTTATCCCGGGTCAAAGCGGCACTAAATGTCCAAACCCCGCCCCGTAAAGCCTGTTTATATATATAGTAATTACTCCCGTTAGTCTGTATTTCATTATAGTCTAGCTATACTATTAATTATATCTTAAGTTACCTCGCTACTTATATATAATTAATAGAGCTCCGCCGACGAAGAGGCTATCCGACCTAATAAGCGGACTTACCTTCTCTCGAACGACTAGATCTTATTACTATATCGGGTATCTCCCGGATCGCCTAACGTCTCTACGTCTCTTACTTCCTCTCGACTTAGAACTCCCGCGTCTTCGAGTTCGGCGCCGTATTATACCTTACTAAGATCTACCCCGGTACCCTACTCCCTATATCGTTATATACCCCTATACGTGGGTTTTCCACGATACTCTTCGCGCTAACCGTCGGTCGCTATATCGACGGAAATAACCGGCTTAAGGTTATATACGCTTCTATTAGTAAGTCGTTTCCGATATTTTATCTAGGCGCGCTTTTGTAGCCGTTCCGGAGTATTCTGACGTCTACCTAGTCTATTAACGACTCGCGGTAGCTACTTCTTGTACGCTCTTCTACGTGCTATATATCGACCTTCCCCTTCCCCTGCTAAGTAACGGGGTATACGGAGCTATTACTCCTCGTTACGCTACTTACCTACGTCGAGAAGCTTAGCGCTATTATAAACTTAGTTTTAGTTAAGAAAGACTAGGTGAGTTAACCTTATCTAGTCTAGTATTAGCGGTAGTTTCCTGACCTGGGCTTTTTATTATAGGTAATCGTTCTCTCACGGGACGACGTTATAGATATATCGACCCTGAACTCGTAGTTCCGTCGGATAGACCTTCTATATAAACTCCTCGGGCCGCTTTTTATCGCCCTTATCGATAGTATCTTAAAGGACGCCGCTATCCTTACTAATTTAGCTATAAATCTTACGTCGGTTACTATAGAATACTATACTATAGTACGGATATACTACGAGGTTCCAGACCTTTAAACCTGTAAACCGGAGTAGGGCCGAAAGCTATAGCCCTCTAAATCTTAGCGGGAGCGGGTATCCGTTTTTACCTAGGCTTAGTATACCGTTTCTAAGTTCGTACAGGCGTTTACCTCTAATATTACCTTTTATTACCGCTACTGTAACTTTCTTTTATCCCTCGCCGGGGTATTACTCTATCTTACTATACTTAACTTTACCGGCTAGATAGCTAAATACTTAATCTCGTCCGGCTATAGTATAACCGATATCGGCCTCGCTAGGACCTTAAGCGTTATATTCGACGTCCTCGCGACTTAGGTAGTACCCTGGCTTATTACTAGAATCGGACCCCTCCGGGTAAGAATCTAGCTAAGTAATCTTTAAGCTATACCCCTTATCGTCGGGATTATTATATTTTAGGTAAATATATAGCGGCCTTTACTATCGGCTAGTAGCCTTGTCGTTAGTACTATTATTAGTCGACTCGGGCTTCGGGGATTCGACCTATATATTTAGATTATTATTTAAGAGGTAATTCACGCCTAACGCGATTACTACTAAGGAAAGAAGCTAACTCCGTCCTTTTTTATAGGAAGTAGAGACCGAAAGCGGCGGAAAGTTCTCGTCGATCGAAGCGGCCTTTCTAAAGGCCTTCGAACTACTATCCTATATATCGACCGTTATATTCTTTCGGCCTAGCGAGTTCTAATAGCCGCTATTAATCTCGGTATCGGCTATTACTATTATAAGTCTACTATATATTTCTTTTATCGTAGTAAGGGGAGGTCTATAGTCTCGCTTAGTAATAGCGATGCACGAAAACCTATAGCTATATTTCCCCGAGCCTGAAGTAATATATAATATACTACTACTATCGTTAGCGTACCGGTCCTATTATAGGCTAGTCGCTACTTCCCTATTTCCTCCCTCTAACGCTAAGTAGCCTTCTCTTATCTAAGTCTATTCGCGATAACTTTACTATCCTTTAACCTACTACTATCCCTTTAAATAATAACAAAATACCCCCCTGACTACTATAAATATAGAGCGTTAAGTGAAATAGGCGATATTAGGATAAACGTCTCTTAACTGATATTTCTATCTCGGTAAATACTATAGCTTCCTTAGGTACCGGAAGAACCGGACTTTTATATACTACTAACTATTAACTACCCCTATACTACCTCGCCCTTCTAGGAATTCGGTTAGCGTGCCGGGCCCTAGCCTATCCCGCCCTATAGTCGTTCCCGTAACGTATATTAGTAGCCTACTATCTATAACCTACGGGAATACGCTATTAAGTAACTTTTAATTAAGTTTGTTATTAATACGACGTATCTAAATATACTACGGCCTGTCGGATAGTCTAAAATATTACTCTTTTCTAGGATATTCCGTCGTCGGCTCTACTACCGTTTTATCCTTACGGTACTTATCGAAGGGGCTCCTACCCCTCTTTAACGGCGAGCCTACTATATTACTCTTAATCTTCGTATTCTTAAGATCTTCCTCCGAGTTACTCTGATCGCGCGTCGAGCTACCCCCTATGCCTACTAGACCCTATAGGGTCTCCCCTAGTATATAACTATCCTTATATAACTTATCGTTACTAGTACTAGCGTTACGCTCTCCGCTAGACCCCGAAGGCGAGGACGACTAGTAGGTCTTAGATATACCGAAGAGCCCGGAAAATAAGCCGGAGCCGCCGCTACTAGACGGCCCTATCTCGATAGATACCGTATTAGAGTTATTACCGCCGTAGCCGCCCGAGACGCTACCTAAGGGAAGGTTTCCTCGCGAAGTATTCGGCTTCGGAGAGTCCCGCTACGGATTATCGGTATACTAAATACCTACGCCTACCTCGGGGCCTATCGTCATCTTATTACTACCTACGCTAGCGCCGCCGCCGACTATATCCCGTTTCGCGTCCGCGTACTCTCGCTTACGCGCTATATTATCTCCCTCGGATTAGGGCGTTAACTAGGTTCGGGTACCGGGATTCCTACGTCTCGTTAAGTAGATACCGCCCCCGATAATAGCGGCGGCCGCGAGGGCGGGCGTAGTATATTTAGATCCCGATATTACGTCTCGAGGACTCGTTTAACTAGAAAGATATAATATCGTTTTCCCTTTCGCTTATTATAAGCTTCGCTATCGATAACCTAATAATAATATTCGATATTACGCTAGGTCGAGGGTTTTAGTATATAAAATAGATACTTTACCCGTAGACGGCGGCGTTATTACTATAATATATTTTCTAGTAGATAGTAATAGTAACGATTAAATATTATTACTAGACTACCCGAGCTTGAACGGAGGTAGCCGAGTATAGAGAGTCGATAACTACTATTCGTAAGAGTTAATAATATTAGTATTATATAGTAGGTCGAGATACAGCCCCGTTCGAAGATACTAATTAAATACCTAGGAAATTATTCTTAGGGTCGGTAATATAGGCGACGTTTAATTTTACGTAGGGAAATAACGATTTACTAGTATAATTTAGGTTAGGCGACTTTACGTAAGACTTATTTACTAGACCGTAATTTAAGCGATATTTCCTTATAAATACTATACTAGGATCTCGAATACTAGGTATTATACGCTCTATAGTATAGCTATAATATTTCGTCGATATTCTACCGGCCTTCTAATTACTAGGTACAGGTAACGCTATAGTAACGACGCTTTTACTTATATACCGAGTTAATAGTAACGTAACTACTAGAAAGCTAACCAGGCTATTATAATAACGTTAGGTATTAAAGGGTAAAATAAGATATCCTAGGGAGGAATATTTTAAGAACTAAATTAGATATATCGTAGATCTATTTAAACCTTAGGGATACTCCTCTAATATATATACTACCTTATTTAAATCTCAGAACGATAGTTTTCCTATTATAATATAATCCGCTCTTTATAAAGCCGTCGGACCCTAGGAAGTCCACCCTAATAATCTTACCGGTCGCGTCGCTATCGTTACGGGCGGCGCTCTAGGAATCGGATATAAAGTTAGTCGAGTACTTACCTACGCGGGCTATAAGGTCGTTATAGTAAATCGGAAGGAGGAACAGGGATAGTTAGCTATTAATAAGATTAAGGAAGAGTCTCCCGAGGCGGATATCGACTAGAAGGAGTACGACTTAGGAAATCTCAGCTAGGTCAAGTCTGTCTTCTCTAGCCTACGCGACTCCCTAGAACGTCTCGACTACCTCGTACTCTCTACTAGTATTAACGCTAACCAGTATAACCTAGATTCGGATAGAATCGAGTGTATTTTCGGTGTTAACTATCTTAGCTAGTACTACGCTACGAATTAACTATAGCTATTAATCCGGAAGACTGCTTCTATGCCCGGGGTTACTAGTCCTAGGGTCGTAAGCCTATCCAGCGAGGTATACCGTACGTTACCCTTAAACGTTAAGTTTAGGAACCTAGACGATATTAATAACTCCGATATTAGCCCTATAGAGCTTTACGCTAGAACGAAGCTAGCGATTATCTTATTTACGAAGTATAGCCTATATAAAAAGGTTATTAAACCTAATAGCGATGCTATTTACGTACTAGCCGTTCATCCCGGAGTAGTAAGCCCTAACGTACCTAATTTAGCGATAAATAGCTTACACTACTAGGTAAATACGGCTATATAAGACTAGTAGAAGGACGCCTATCCCGGAATCACCGGCTACCTTATCTCGTACGCTATGAAGTTTATCGGACGCGACGTTAAGTAGGGTTCGTATAGTATACTCTAGGCTCTTACGGCGTCTAAGATTAAGGAGAAATATACGAACGGCGCGTACTTTATTAATCCTAGTAAGGAGGGTAAGGAGACCTCCTAGGCCTCTAACCCCGAACTTAGAGCGTAGCTATAGGAGCTAGGTAAGAAGCTTATAAAGGAGAAATTAGGCGATAATATACTCGTGGACTAGAATAAGAGGTAATCGGTCTTAAGGGTAGGATGGATTTATTCTTTTACCGATTTCCCTTTTTCGGGAACCGATATCTTAGACGGCTATCGCCGTATTATATATTATTAACCGGTTTCTCTAAGGCTTATAGTCTTACTACTTACTAAAGGAACTTTAGTCTATATCCTAAACCTTTAATTATTAAGCTACTAGGCTGGATCTCTAGTACGTTTACCCTATTATATACTACTAAGTTAAATTTACGGACCTAGAAGGAGGACTATATTAGCGTTATCCGTATACTCTCTTCGCCCGTGACTATGAACCGGCTTGTTATATCGCCTTAGTACTTCGCCCTAAGGATTAAGGTAGCGAGGAGCGCCTAGTGGCTAGATAACGGCGACTCTATATATAGCGGTAACTAGACGGACCGGACTAGGCCTGTGGCCGCTAGGCGGTATTACTAAGCTGCTCTAGACTACTTCCGATACTATTTCTGCGACGTATGAAACTATACCTGTATTAATAGGCTGGTTTAATAAGCGATGGAGTGCCTCTACGTTAAAATCCGCGGCCGATATAGTAGGCCGGTAACGTCCTATACCCCTATCCGGGCCACCCCTAAAAACCATCACTAGAAATTCGATACTAACTTCAAGATTAATTAAAACTACCTACGCTATAACTATAATACAGTCCTCTGGATCGCTAGGTAATTTAGGGCCGCTGGATCTATCTTTCTGATCTATTTTATTACTAGCTTTAACCTGGGCTCTGTAGATAGCGCTGATGTCGGTGAACTTGGAATTAGGGCTGATCTGGACCTTCTTCTTTTTCCTGGGCCTGGCTACTTCTAACTAGGCCTCTAGGACCTGGATCTTCCGTTTTGAGGTAGCTAGGGCGTAATCCTTCTCGTTAAAGGCTTTTTGGACCTTTCTAAATAGTAGACGTTACGTACTAGTAGGTTAATCTAGGTAGCTAAATAGTCGTAGCTAGCCCTGGAGATTAGCTATCTTCCTAGGCGTCGACCAAGCTACTATAGACCTAGCTGAATCCTAGTTTTCGATAGCTCTGGATCTAACAGCTCTATCCAGGATACTATTAACTATACTACTAGCCCCGTTACTATTATCTAGGAGTAGAGGGCTTAGGAGGGGCTTAGCTAGGGATACTAGCTATAGACCTATCGATTTCCATCCACCCTTAATGTTCTAGGCTAAATAGGCAGCCTCGCGAGCCTTCCGATAGAAAGGGCCCGTTTGCTTATAACTATTGAATCGTTCTAGGTATCTAGGAAACCTAGCTCCTTCTTCTAGGTAGTCTTTAAGGGTCTAAAGACTAACTAATTAAGACGTTGAAGGACGTGGGATGTATAGGGAGGTAGGAAAACTAGTTGGATATTTTTACTGTAGTAGAGATATATAAATTCTGTTATGTTATGACTGCCGTGCCTATCTAGGATTAACAGCCTGGGCTGTAATGGATCTGCTGGTTGGGTAGCTGGGATGAAGACCTCTTGCAACTAATAGATAGCTGTTAAATCGCTGGTCCAGCCGTTGTCTATTACTGTGAACTTCTATAGGGTATAGGGATCTAGATCTAGAGGGAACTACCGCTATTGAACTATCTTGCCCTGGAAGATAACTAAGGGCGGGAGTAGGGATGCTGTTGAACTGATATACTCGAGGATAGACGTCTAGGATCTAGACCCTGGCTGTTTTTTCTGGAGAGACTGGCTCCTAGAGGATCCCAGGACTAGACCGTTGGCCCCTCGACCCTCTAGAATACCCGTCTTATCCCTGTTATATCTGTTGGCCGGCTGGATGCCCTGGATCTCTGGGACGGCTAGACGTCGGAACTAAGTCCTGATAACGTTAGCTAAGGCTCCGTTAATACGCTGGGAATCGATAGTGTAATAGGGTGGTATAGATAGTAGCTTGGGGGCTTACTTACGTAAGTAATAGCACCGTAATCAGATAGCTGTTACTCTGGCTACTACCTAGTAAGAATTTAACGCGCGTATATACTACGAAATGGCCCCTACGAGTAACGGCCGCCGCCCCCTTGAACGCCGATTCTAAGCCGACCTTTGAAGCTATTCGGATTAGCTTAACGGGGTAGCCCTGACTAATCGTGCCCTCGCTTAATTATCTATTTTATTACCCTGGAAGAGGTGTGGATTAGTCCCTGTTATTAGGTCGGGTTATACTTAGCCCGTATCGACTCCGGCTCGCTACTACTCTTACTACCGACTCCGGTTCCTGACTTATACTAAACGACGCCCCGACTTTATTAAAATAGTCCTGGCTCTATAGACCTTGATAGATGGGTCCCTCTTAAGGAAGGCTTGGATCTAGAGCTTTCTAACGCCCTGGGGGTCTCCTCGGAGGCGTAGTATCCGGTCTGCGAAATCCCTGACTTGTTGATAGGTTGGTGGGAGCCCTAGGGTAGCCTGGATCCGTACCTATTTAGATAGCTGTTTTTCCTAGGTCGGAGATAACCTCTGGAAGTTAGAAAAAGCTGTCTCTTTCGGCTGGATTCCCTAGAGCCTACGTTAAAGAGTAGCCCTTGGAATACCCTATTCTAATATAGCCTTGCGAAGAGACTATCTATTTACGATATCACTAAGAGCTTAATTAACGTCGTCTTCTGTATAGGGCTTTATAATAGATAGATCTAGAGCTATAGAAAGTCTAGAAAGAATCTAATAAGAATTAAAAAGAATATAAGCGATTTAGTATAGTAAGGTAAACTAGCGATATAGTGTTACGGGGTGGCCCGGTCGGGGGTGTAGGACGTTACGTTACCGAATAAGAAGAGGCGGGAAGGTCTGGTCGAGGACGTCGTAGTAGATTTAGCTATTTTGTTACTATACCTAGGAAAAGCCTTATGAGTTTATTAATTTATCTAAGCGATTAAATTATGTCCGTCCGTTTAGAGCTTCCTGTATATTAAAACCCGTACTTAAATATGGACCAGGATCGACGCCGCCCTGTTAAGGATATCGGGAAATAGACCTTACCGAGAGTTATAATAGCGGACCTTTCTAGTACCCGAATACGAATAATATCAGGGATAATTACAAAAGAATTAGTAGTATATATTACTAAGCCTAGGCCTTATTAATACCTCGTGCTAGCTTCTACTTAAAGTAGTATTAACCTTTCACTAGCTTCCTAGGTACCTCCCGTTTAAGGTCGTATATATACTCCCTAAAGTAATCTAACTAAGCCTCCTGGAATGTCGTCGGTAGGTCCGTAGCTCCGGAGTACTTAATATACTCTAGGGAAGTACCTAATATAGGAACGTAGGCGTCCGTGCTTATAGCCTTTAGGACGATATTCCTGAGACTTAGTAGGGTCTCTAGTAACGCTTGAATAAGCTTGTGGTTAGATAGTAGGTTATCGTCCTCGTGATCCTTAGAGCGGTAGACCGTTTTAAGAAGATTAACGATCTCGTCGGATTAGATAATTACTCCGCCTCGCTAAAGCTATAGAATGTTACAGAAGTTAAGGTTCTATCTATTCTTTTCGTCTACCTTAGCGATAAGGTATAGTCCTTAAATAAAACTAGTAATAAAGGAGCCGTAGGTTACTCGCTGTAAGTCCGTGATAAAGCTGACTTTATCGTCGATATCGAGCTTCGTCGGCTGTAGATATCCGCCTACGGTACGAGAGACGGTATCCCGCCGTGCGGCGTCGGCTAAATTAATACGGAAGAAGTATACCGCCGTAGTAACCGAGATTAGAACGTAAAGACGAACGCCTTCCTCGTAGGTCTAAACGCCCGTACCCTCGCTATTATCGTAGTCCTGGATAACTTTGTCGAGTATCTAATCTAAGATAAAAGAGCTATCCTTCGGATCCCTAGCTTTATAGATTTAGATACCGATACTAAGGAGAAAGTTACCTCTTGAGGTTCCCTACCGGTTCTAAGATTCGAAAACTTTTCCGATCTCCTCGTATAATATCTTAAGACTATTCTTTATAATCCCCTATACCTTATATAAGGCCCCTATTATCCCCTGCTCGATACCGTTATACACTATCTTAATATAGTAACTATAACCGCCTAGCCCTAGTTTAGCGATACAGGGTCGGCCTTCCTTATCGCGAGCTACTATCATCTATAGGAACGGAAATACCTTATCCAAGGCTTCTAGAGCTCCGCCTAGGTAGATTAATAGCCTATAGCGCGCTAACTAGTAACCGCCGGAGACTCCTATTCCGATATAGCTAATCGACTTAGGCTCTAGCCTCTACTAGCGTTATTCCGTAGCCTTCTAGTACTTATTTAAGANAGATTAATAGCCTATAGCGCGCTAACTAGTAACCGCCGGAGACTCCTATTCCGATATAGCTAATCGACTTAGGCTCTAGCCTCTACTAGCGTTATTCCGTAGCCTTCTAGTATTTATTTAAGGCGTCTATAATTACGTCTCCTAAAGAAAGCCACGGCTCTAACGCGTCGATAGTCTTTTCGCCGACTCTACCGTAGGGAATACTAAATATAAAAGCTCGCGGTAGGCTTAGAGAGGCGTATAGGCTCTTATAATNGCTCTAACGCGTCGATAGTCTTTTCGCCGACTCTACCGTAGGGAATACTAAATATAAAAGCTCGCGGTAGGCTTAGAGAGGCGTATAGGCTCTTATAATTAGGATAAGTATAGATTTTATACTAAAGGTTATAGTACTTAGTATAAGACTAGAGTATATCCGAGTTACTCTGCGAGGGGTTATAGTAATGTACGTCGATATTTTCCTCGGCGAGTAATAGGGATATTATAGCCCCTATATTACTAACCCTAATTATTCTAATCTACGAGTCTATTAGCTTATATTTAGGATATTAAGTTAGTTAGAATTACCTCTCTAATCTCTATTTTGTCCGGGGATCGATGGTAGTATGTTTGATAGGTCCGTCTTAGCGGTGAAAATAGAGTATATAGGAGCTATTTATACCTACTAAAGTAAGTTAATTATAATTTAGTTATTAGTTTAATTACCGATTATCCGTAGTATGATAACGGCCTTTACCGACTCCTATTACTAACATCACCTACGACTAATATAATATTATAGTACCGTCTCTATTTACTCTATATATATAAGTAAGTCCGCCCTAGCTTTTCTACTAAGTATTTAATGAAATCGTAGTAGGTTTACGAGGTAGAAACATCGAATTCAGTTTTAACTATATAAACATCGATACGGCCTAAGGATCTACCGCCCGTATTATATATAGCTATAGCTTACTAGTCTAAGTTATTAATTACCTCTGAATCTATTAGGCTTCTAAGGTATACTCTATACTAAAAGGTTAAAGTAGTAGCGGTAGCCGGGTTTTCGGGTATGGAANACTAGTCTAAGTTATTAATTACCTCTGAATCTATTAGGCTTCTAAGGTATACTCTATACTAAAAGGTTAAAGTAGTAGCGGTAGCCGGGTTTTCGGGTATAGAACTCTACTTTCCTGATCTCGTCTTATATACGAGTATCTTCCTCCGAAAAGATATTAAGGAGGATAACTATACCTCGTTATATGAAGCAGGGACGTACGTACGTAGTCTCTACGAACGATAAAATATTAGTATTATTCTTCTCTAACCCTTCTCTAACTTTAAAAGATAGCTAAAGGGAAGTAAGGAGCGGGAGAATACGTTCGCTCGCGCGCGTAGCTAGATCGATATTATATCCTCGGTCGGTACGGATACGCTTTAAGTCGGCTCCTCGGATTTAAAAGGGATTACGTTATCCGTATCAGAAATTACTACTAATCTCGCGGAGCTAGCCGATATACTTACAGAACGGGGCTTCCGTTTAGCTTACGAAAATTAGTACTAGTTAACGTACGCGCTAACCTGGAACGATATCTAGAATATCGTTAAGGCCGTCGACAGACCGAATATTAGGCTATACCTCGATATATTCCAGACTGCCGGCGGCGAGTAGGGTGATCTAATTACTAAGTCGGGTATGCTTTCTACTAAGGATATAAGCGCTAAGAAAGTCGATAATAGCTATATATCTAGTCTTTCGGAGCTAGCGCGAATAGTTCTAAACGAGAAGATCTACTTCTTATAAATTAGCGACGCCTACTATATAGACTAGCCGCTTAATTCGCGCGAGGACGAGAACGACCTAAGGCCGAGGGCTCGTTAGAGTTATAGCTACCGTCCACTGCCCTACGACGGCGGCTACCTACCTATCGCGAAATGTTTAGAGGCCGTTATAGCGATAGGCTTTAGAGGCTAGCTAAGCGTTAAGGTATTCGATAGGAAGTTTGAGTAGAAGTATAGCGACGATCTTATAGCTTTCGCGAAGAAGGTAAAGGCTAGGGTAGATAGATTACTCGAGGAGATACGATCTACTTAGCGACTACAGGCCTATTAAGGAAGATACGTTAAAAGCGAATAACCGGACGATATAACTATATTTAGTATTACGCCTTACTTTTATTTTAATTATCTTTATATAATTAATTCCATTATAGCGATAAGCTAAAGCCTGTCTATAAAGCTTTCGCTCGAGACTAACAGGCTAACGACCTAAAGGATTCGGATTAAAGTATAACTTAAATACTATATCGAGGCCTGATAATAATATCGATTAAGTACTATGCCTTATCTGACTTAGGTACGTAACCCGTAAGTATTATAAATAGTTAAATAAGATATACTCTATATTAAGTCTAAGATTATATTTATAGATACGAAATAACCTTCGAGCTACGGGATAAACTTTACCGTATTTCGGTTTTTATATATAGTTAAACTAAAAAGAATACTACCTTACGAGGCGAAGTTTCCTTATAGAGATTAGTAACGTAGTCCGAAAGTTAGGGAAGATCGCTGTTATAGTAAGGCTAGTAAGCATCTTATTTCTAATTACGTAGTGCGCTATCTTGGGTTATCGCTACGAATAACTAGTATTAGCTATCCGAAGGATCTACTAAAACGTATAACGGTAGTTCGATATAGTAAGTATCCGATATATCTAGAGTTAAAATAGTTAGAGCCCGATCGGGAGAAGGAGCTATAGTTATTTAGTTCGGAACTAAGTAGAATCGCGGACCTACCTCCGGATAATATACTAATAATAATATTAGCTTATTTTAGGGGAGCTTTATAATTAGCCGGACCGACGTAATATACTTTACAGCTAAAGAAAGAGGTCCACGGGCTATTTATAGATAAGGGATTAGAAAAGATAGGTTAGTAACGTCGTAACTCCGTCGGTGTAGAATCTTAACTTCTTAATAACTAATAAATAAACCGTATTACTAATAAATATACCGATAACACCCTATTAATTTTAAACTAAGACTACTTATATATTTTCTACTTTTTCCGGGGAACTTTCTAGTCTAAGTATAGGTAGTATAATGTAACTTAACGGACGAGAGGTCCGGGATATAGAGTATCTACGGCGCCTACGAGAACACTTATAAGGATATATAAGTCCGGTAAAGTAGGGTATAACTTCGAAATTATAAATAGACGGATAAGAGACCCCTAAGAATTATACCTACTATCCTCTATATACTACTTCCATCCTATATTTTATCTATCTTTATACTCTCCCTTCGCTATATTACTACT
Organism: Plectosphaerella sp. P0831; assembly: GCA_014635975.1. Lineage (NCBI taxonomy): Eukaryota > Fungi > Ascomycota > Sordariomycetes > Glomerellales > Plectosphaerellaceae > Plectosphaerella > Plectosphaerella sp. P0831. The sequence goes on along the minus strand of JACAFV010000231.1, from coordinate 14,452 downwards.
AGGTAAAAGAGACTCGCCTTAGGTACTAAAATATTTCTCTATTATACTACTACTACTAGGCCCTTTAGTAGCGCGCCGTTAAGGATGATAACTATTACGGAGGCTATTACTAAGGATTATCGCGAACTAGAAGAGTACTATAATAAGGTGATTAATAGTAAGAACTATAATTATTAAGAAAGGTTCGGTAACTAATTCACTTAGGAGCTCGCCCGTTACTCCGTCGGGGAGGAGCTCGTTATCTACCCTACGTTCGAGAAGTATATAGGCCCCGAAGGCCGCCGGATGGCCGACGAGGACCGACGGGAGTATTATAAGGTAGTATAACCCTATGACTTTTCCTATATATCTACCGTTTACTAACTTCTTATTAGGTTAAGGAGATACTTAAGGAGTTCCAGAATTTAAAACCGAAGGACGAAACTTACGTTCCTAAGCTAAAGGAGCTTTAGGCTACCCTCTCTACGTATATTAAGGAAGAGGAGGAGAGGGATCTACCGGCACTTAAATCCGCCTTACATACCTTTACCTCCGAGTCTAAGTCTATAGTAATAAGCTTTAGTCGGACTAAGGTATTCGTTCCCTCCCGTAGCTATCCTAGTACTAGAGAGAACCCGCTATTCGAGACCGTTATAGGCTTACTTACAGCCCCTATTAATTATATTACAGACTTATTCCGGAAGTTCCTTAATAAGACGATCTCTCCGAACCCGTCTACTAAGTAAAAGGAATAACTCTAGGTACTTAGTTTAAATACTACTAATAGTATTAATCTATTATACTAGATAGTCTTTTTTTACCTACTAACGAACGGATCCTCCTCCTCCTCGGCTACGCGGGGCTATTAATAATACTTAGGTCCTCTGCCCTAGCCCTCGTACTTACTTACCCTCGGAAACCTTACTTTAGGCGGTATAGTAGTTACGGTAGATCGTAATTTAATTAGCCCTAAATAGAATAACCGCCGTAAAGTGATCGTTAAAGGAGCCTACCGGGTAGGTACCGTAAACCGATATATCCGGAAACCTGACTAGAATCTCGGCCTGCCTAATATATAGAGTAACCTCTGCTAGCCTGCTTCCCGGTTAGCGACTAGCTATATAGCCGTAAATCGTGTCTCTTACCTCTAGCCGATATAGGGCCGCGAGTCCTTTCTAAAGGTAAGGAGATACGGGCCGAGCCCCTTATTACGCGTTTAGTTAAGCTACTTAAGGGTTAAAACTAGTATTATCCTCGCCTTATATATCGGGATTATAGTACTATATATAGCTCGAAGCGCCTACTATATACTTAGGACTTATTAACGAGACGGTAGTAATAGGCCCGTATTTAAAGCCGTAGTTATTCCTTAATACACGCGGCCTAGCGCTGGATAAGGGAGGGTTCTTCGGCGTCGGGAAAACGTACTATATAGGGTAACTTATTAACGCTTACGTAGGTAACGTTACCCTGTAAGGAGTTAAGCTTATATAAGAAGTAGCGGTAGCTGTCCCCGTTAGTAAGGATGTAGAAAAGGGTCGTAGCGCCTATAGAGCCTGTATTAAAACTACCTACGACGGTAAAGCTATGTAGCTTATCGATAAGGACGTCGCGGGTAATAATACTCGGTTCTATAGTCTTACGCGGTAGATAGGTAGCGGCTATAATCTTAATAAGAGAGCGATAATAATTATCCTAAAATCTATTATCTAAGGCTCTTAGAGAGGCGTCTATAATAGCAGGATTCTCCTGCCGACCTTATTAATAGCTAATTCTGCGCGGAACAGACGGATACGCGCTTAAGTAATATAACCGAAGATACTACGGAACAGACCGTAATATACTAATTTATAGCTAACTATTAAGTGAAGCGGAATACCGCTGGACTATATAATAAAACCTAAATCATTCGTAACTAGCTAAAGAGTTATGAGAGACGAGCGTCGGCTTCGGGCTCTCTGTAGAGCAGGTCTATATAGCGGGGTATAGTATACTAGGACACGATGTTAGAGGTTAACGAGAAGCATCGTAAGCTCGGTGGATATTATATTATAGCCGTCGTACAGTTCTGGGATAAGAGCTAAGAGCGGGCTGCCCGCGTGAAGTTATAGTAGACGGCGGAGTGAAGGACGACGATCTCTAGCCGGTATAGCCCCTTTTAGCCGGGAGTTAAGCTATCTTAAACGGGCCCTAAACTTATTAAGGATTCTGAAGAATGTTCTGGTCTATAATAAAGAGGTGATTAAAAGGTACTGGCCGTTAGCGTAACTCGAGCTAAGGAGAGGTCGAAGTAGGTTAGCGGGCGGGGTGCGAAATAGTATTAAATTTATAGCTTCCCTTATTACGTCTATAGCCCGTATATATATACGGGCTATAAGTCTAAGGCTTAGACTTCGGGTCCGTGCCGAACTCTAGAGATAGTATTAATAGTATTTAACTTAGGTAAAGACCTAGCGTCCGCGACGATCCCTTATACTTTTACTCCTGTTCCCTTAACCTTACTTATAAAACGAATAGGTATAGAGAGCTAAATCTTATAGTAGGGCCTTATATACCCCGAAGAAGCGATGGATATCCGTAACTACCTAGTCCTTTCTAAGTATCTACTGTATTACCGTTAGGCTAATAAGAAGAGGGGTCCTGTTTCCGCTTTATATAGAGCTAGGCCGTCCGAGATAGAGCTAACGAGTCGTAGTATACGTATACGAGACTACTCTTCGATATCGGTATACTCCCCTTAGCCTCGTCTATACTATTTAGTATAAAGTACTTCTAGCCTAGCGATATTCGAAAGTATACGCTCTTAATAAATTCGCCGGTAAGAGCTTTAGGTTAGAGTTCGATCGTTTTCTAATCGGGGCCTTATATAAAATATTACATTTTATATATACGTCTCGTCCGGGTTAAGAGTTCTATTCCTACGCGCTTATTTACGAATATCGGTGGAAAAGTAGCCTCGATAGCCGAGGATACGTAGGCTATCTAATATAAATCCCGGTCGTAGTAGACGGGAGAGTTTACCGCTACGAAGTCCTAGCTACCTCGGATAAGCCTTATACCGGGTTATAGGGGCGTCTAATATAACGATATCCTCTTCTGCGTCTATAAGATAAGACTATTAACGAGCCGAGCCCCCGAATAACGGTTTAGCTCGCGGCTTAACTTAGCGCGTATCGTTAAATATATACCTAGGTAGGTACCTTTTGTAGCAGCGGGGATTAATAGGTGCCGTTAAGGCTAGAGGCGACCTGACTCGCGCTATAGAGCGGAAGCTTAGGCGGAGGAGGGGTAATATACGCTAAGTATATAGAAGCTTTCTCCTAGATCGGCTATATAAGGGCGACTTTTTAGAGGCTACTATATCTTCCGTATACTTCCTCTGTCGGCTTGATAGATGTCTTGAAGCTTTAGAAGCGGGTAATCCCTTATCCTCGACGGTAATAGCCCGTCTAGGGTTAAGAGATCGCCGACGGATCGCTTATAATAACCTACTAACTTTAGGATTCTCCATTTTACTTCTCTAGTTCGATCGGCTTTTCCCTAGCTAACCGGGGGCGTAGGCTGTCCGGTGATATTATTCTTAATATAATTATAAGCGCTACTTAGCGTCTAGCGCCGAGGTCGAGGCCTAGCCGGAGCTTTCGTTTAGCGGACAGGCGTATAACTAGGGTGATTCCTTACGTACGATAATTACTATCTAGTTAGCTCCCCTCTATTAGTTTTCGGACTTTCTACTTCGATATACCTTACTTCGGAACCGGAAGCTCTTCGTAGAGATACCGAGCCGGGACCTTAATTTAAGTTTACACCGGCTATCTAGTAGTTATCTTTCTATAACCTTTACCTCAGGCCGCGCCCTATTTACGACCGATCGCTAGTCGCGACTACTCCTATCTCCTCCTAGTATTTAGCTCCCTACCTCGAACCTCCACGGGCAAAACGGACTATATATAGCTATCGATGATATACCTCCCCTTATAGTGAGTGCCCGTCTTCCGCTATATATACGTTTCTTTAACGTCCGGGTCTTACGCTAGCGCGCTTCTGCTTCTTCTCCCTCGGCCTATTATTATATACGATTTATAACCTCTCGAGCGACGCGACGGCCGAACCCTCCTTAGTACCGACTATTTACCTTTCGTTAAGGCTGGACAGATAATAGTAGCGCTAGGAATACCGGTTATACCCGGGCCGGATATACTACTTTCCGAGGGTAGCTACTATATTTAATAACGTCTTTCTGGACGGTATAATTAGCTAGCTTAGCGGGGCGGTTCTGCGCTGCTCCCGCTAGTAACCCTTAAAGATGCCTCGCTCCCTGGAAGGGGATTAGCTGTCTTCTAGAACCCTACGCCGCTAATGCGTCGCCGTTCCTCCGCTATCGCGCCCGCTCTTAACCGGGCGACCTTACCCCGAGACTCGCTAGCTGGAAGTGCCTTCTAACGCGTACTCTACTAGAATACTATAGGTCTTACCTCTCGAGTCCCCTAAGACGCTCTCGCTAATCGTCTATCGCCGGACGGGCGCTCGCCTATCGTGAAGCGCTTAGTATCGCCCCGTATAGAGGAAGTTATAAATACCTGTCGCGGGAGCGGCGAGGAGGAAACCTCCTATACCGAACCCTCGGCCGGATATACGTAGGTTAAATCGACGCTATTTAGTACCTCGAGCTCCGGCCCCTCGTCTAATACCGCGGCTACGGCTAAAAAGCTAGCCTCGAAGCGGCGGAGGGGCCTAGGGATAGTAACTCCTAACGCTTATACCGAATGTAGGAAGAAACGCGCTAAGGTATATTAGTAGCGGATCCTTATACCTAGAAGATCGCTGATACGGGGCTAGTGTAATAGATAGATACCGTGTAGCCGGTACTAAGGGTAGAAGGATATCGAATACGTCTACGAGATCCCCGTACGCTAGTCGAAGGAGTACCTCCGAAGCGAGATAGAGTAGCTTAGGTATTAGAAGCGCTCTAGCGATAATATCTTCGCGGCCCTTATACGGCCGGAGGCGTAGGAGGTGGTAATAGGACGGCTACGAAACGGCTATTCGGTCTAGTCTATATCCGAATGGCTGAATAAGACGCTATCAGCCCGCGCGGATTACGGGTAACGAGGAGGTATAGATACTAGTATTACGGGGCTCTCGAATTTTACGGGTACCGGCTCTGGTTCTAGCACCCTCTCTACCTTAAGCCTGGGGCCGAGCGGGAGTATCGTGAGCCCGAAAACTAGCTAATATCCTATAGGTATACGGTAAGACCTCGACCCGAATAGTCCCTGGTAGTTCTCGTTATATAGCTATATTACGAGAAGTAACTCGTACGCTAACTTAATAAACTAGAGCGCCGACGTTAATAGGCCCCCGTAGAACTAGACTAGCTTATAGGGTGACTCTCTGAATACCGATATAGGTAGTAAGAAAACTAGGTACCGCGGTCTGGACTATATCCTAGTACCGCTCGAGTCGCCTTAGATGAATCAGCTAGCCACGACCTGGTCGACCGTTACCACGGACGTAGTCCTCGTCTAGTATCTCCTCGCGCTCTACTTCTACTAGGAATACCCGACCTTTACCTCTCTAAGTAAGGAGTATTTCTTACGGGACTTCTAGGACGGCCTCCCCCGGTACTACTCCCCTATTCTCGTTAACGCCCTCCTCGCCCTTAGCTGCCGCTTCTCTATAAAGGCTAGTACGCGCGCGTACCCTAATGACCCGTACTCCTCTAGCGACTACTTCTTTAAGGAGTACTAGCGCCTCTTCTACCTGGAAGAGGACTATTATAACCTTACTACTATTCAGGCCTTAGGGATAATATCTATCCGGGAGGTAAGCTATAGTCGTGACTCTGAGAGCTATTTCTACGCTAGCTAGAGTATACGGTTAGCTATAGAGATAGGCCTGTACCGTTATAATGATAAGGTAGACGAGGATAAGCTGGCCGTCTAGGCTACTACGTTCTGGGGCGCCTTTGCGCTGGACTAGTAAGTGTCGCTAAGAGTGCTTGTACGCCTAAGCGACTAATAACATGTATAGTGCCTTGTCTTTAGCGACGGGATCGTTGCCGTAGTGCTCCTATTTCCCCTAGCTACTACTAAAGCCCGCTATAATCGATAATATTAAGGCGTCTCTATAGATCCTATATACGGACGATAGTACGCGTATCTTACCCTAAGCCCGGGCCTACCGAGAAGATACTAACCTATACTTCTAGGTACGCCTCTATAGCGTAGCGCCGAGCAGCCGTCTAATGTGCGGTCGGTATATAAGTGTTTCTGCGAGCTAAGCGAGCTTATCTATATAAGGTTATATATAATATACTCGCCCGGACGACCCCCGACCAGCCGCGACCTACTTAGTATCTACACCTAGTATCTAAAATGGTACGACAGGATTCCGGAGGTACTACGTCTTAGCTATAACTTTACTCCTTCGGTATTATTTATATAGTAAGTTCCGCCTATTTAAGCTTCGTTACGGCGCCGTCTAACTCGGGGGGTTCGTAGTATATACTATTACTTCGCTATTCTACTCCTCTTTCGCCCCCTAATTAAGCTAAAGATTATCGGGTCTAAAGTCGTGCCGCGAGACGTGTGCTCGTAGGCGGCGGATGCTATCCAGGGCCTGCTACGGTCTTACTCGTAGCTATATACGCTCCGTCGGACACCGTCATTCGTGCCGTACTTTATCCTGACGTCGTCTATTATGCACCTCGCTATCGGCGCGTCCGCGTAGTCGGCGTAGCGGTACTAGGTAGACGTAATGGAGCCGTCGGACGAGGCGAAGTAGTCGCCTAGCTCGTACGTAACGTAGGCTATTAAACAGGGCGTTAAGGACCTTAAGGAGATAACGCCGTACTACTACTTTACCGAGCAGGCGCTTACTATCCTCCGGTACCTAGCGTAGAAGTAGAATATCGACGTCGATATAGGTAACGGGTCTATCGGGCCGGAGGAGTACGCTAAGCGTGTTAAGCCGTTTACTAATAGCCTTAACTTCTTCGCGCTAAACATTAGCGAGAGTAATTATATCTATACGTAGGGTAGCGGGCTGTCCTCTAATGTAGCGATAGGCGGTAATATAGACCTTAGGTCCCCGGAGAAGGATATAAAGGCCGAGACGGCGGATACTATAGAGAACCCGCTATTCTGGCCGTTCCCGATATAGGGCCGGCCGATACTTCCGAGCGGCCAGGCGCTTAAAGAGGCGGGCCTCGAGCGGTTCTAAGGCGGCGGGAAGCTATAGAAAGATACTAGGTATACGGGGTATACTTAATATACGCCGCGAAAGATAGTTACTCGTATAAGTGGCTATATCTACGTACTATAAGCGAACTCCACTACCCCGGCTACTACCCTAGTTACCTAATTAGCCTAGCTACCCTACGCCGATAACGAAGCTAGCGGGGCGATAGCTAGCTCCTTTCCTATTATTAGATATTTTTAAAAGTACCGAAAGTACTTAGTCGCGCGAATTATCTCGGCTAATTATTTAATTATATTTACGAGGGGCGGGCGAGCGACTCGCTACCTTTACCTCGTCCGTAACCTCCCTGTATCCGTTTACGTCTCCACCTCGTTACGCGACGTATACTTCGTAGCGCCTTATCGCCCCCCCTAAAGTTAATAAACGACTATAAGACTAGTAGGTCGTGGACGGACTTTATAACGTAGGGCGCCGATAGTACGACGACCTAGAGGCCTGCCGGCTAACATACCGCCGAGCCTTAGGTCGCCGGACTACGATAGCGCCTTTATTAAGTTAAGTATAACGCCCGATACCTCTGGGCGACTTACTACCGCCGTTAGTAGGAGTCTTACTATATCGAGGCTGCGGGAATACGATAGCGATAGGCGAATGGGGTAGTAGAGGGGAGGTTCTATTAGGGGATACTAGTAGGTTTTATAAGCCGTTATTAGAGAGGGAGTCTCTAGTTCTATATTATAGACTATAGTAAGGCGTACCCTCCGTAGTATTAAAAGAATCCCCTTATAGTATATCGTAGGCCCTAGCCGCGAAGGGGTAGTCCGTGGCGGCCGCGGCTATGATTAGCCTTATATATAGTCGCTACTTAGAATAATTAACTCGCGGAGTAGCGGTAGCGGCTCTCCGACCTTAAAACTTCTCGAGAATCGATATTGCCTGATTGCCTATATCTAGGATATAGTATAACCTCTAATAACTATCTTCCTACGGACCGGCAAACCTTCTAAGAACCGTTAGTCGCGGGACGTCCGTCACTCCTACTAGCTATAGACGCGATCCTACTATAACAGGGGACGTTCGTACGATTAGTACCGTCCGCTAATTAGTGCTAGTAAAGTAGCCTATTAGAAAGGTAACCCGTGGCGCCTACTTGGAATGATGTTACGTAGTACTATCGTCTTATTACTACCTAAACCGTGCCGCGATTTAAAACCGTCGCGCGGTATACCGGTAGCGTATATATTACCGGCGCGCTCGGTAATAAAATAAGGCGTTATATCGTCCCGCCCTACTAACCGCCTTCTCTAGTCGAGAACGGTACTCGTAATATTACGGAAGAGACTTACCGCCTGTAGGGCCGAAGGTTACGCTAGCGGTTACTCGGTAACGATTCTAGGGAGCCTTCTAAACTAATAGAGCGGCCGCGCTGGGGTAATAACGTGTCTATTCTACTACGTACTAACTAGTACTTATCTATAAGAGGAGAGGTAGTACGGCGGCCTACCTACCTTCTTTATTACTAGGAGGCTCTGTAACTAAAGCCTCTTCCAGAAGAACCTCTAAGTATTACTATATTACTAGCTAGCCCTCCCCTATCGTTCCTTATAACGCCGTTTAGTACCGCCTTACCGGCTATATCCTCTCTCGACGAACCCCGTTCCGATACGGGCCCGGTAGTACTAGACTCTTCCTCTCCTAGATCGCGTAAGTATTCGACTAAGCTAGTATACGAACTCTGCCCTAAGAAAAGATCTAAGGTAAGCTACTACCGGCGGCGAGGCGTCGCCTAGACTCCCTAACGTACGTAGGTAAGCTGTCCTGTCTAAAGGCCCTATCCACCCCGGCGTATTACGAAGGTAACGTCCCCTGCGACTACTATAGAACCTACCGGAAGGATTATACGTACGAAAAGTTATACTAGCGGATAAAAATAAGCCTCCGGAGCGAGCTTAACTCGCTACGATAGAGCCTCTACGCGTCCGAGGCTATTATCGACGCTATACGTTACTTATAGTACCGGGACCGTATCGTGGAGTAGTACTAGAGAGGCGTTATAAACGACTAGATTACCGAGCTACTATAGTCCTAAGCGGTGGAAGGCGGTGTGCTATAGCTAATACGCCCTAGGAAGCGTACCCTAGGAGTAGCGGCTACCGGGCGGGCGTTCCGGGCGGTAGAGGGGTGCCGGCTATATCTATAGTACCCCCGGGTTTCGATTATTAAATATAAAAAAGAACTCTTATACTTCCTAGTTATAAGGTACGGATTATCCCTGATCCGAAATCGTCCTTTACTAGCGCGAGTCCTTACTACCGTAGTTCCGGCCGGCGTAGCTTCTGGCTACTAAAGAGGGTAGTCGAAATCGATCTAGTTAGTATAGTTAGCTACCCTTACGGCCCCCGACTAGCTTAACTCCCGAAATAGCGTCCCGATCTCTCGTCTCGTAGTACGAATCCTGTCTAGCGTAGTTTCTTACCGTTAAGGGTAATAGCCTTACTCGTCTTCTAGGTACCCGACGCCTATAAAGGGTAAACCCGTCTTAGGTCTAAGTAGTAATAGTATACCCTAGGATAGGCTGGTGGCGATGAACCCTGTAACTAGTTGAAGATAAAAAGTCGCGATCGGCCCTTAAGCTACGTCCTGGGGGATAGGGTGCGGAGGACGGCTCTTATACTATTCGCCGTAGTACTAGAATCCGGGATATCGGTGTCCTGTACGGGTGACTATAGAGGATGTCGTAACTACGATAAGACCGGTAGCGCTAGAACTACTCCGTAGTATACCTAAGCTACCTATACCGGGATCTTTAATAGTACGAATACTATAGTATAAATAATACGCGGTAGATACGGTAGTAGGAGGGATAAGAAGGTTACCTAGTACTTACCTATACCGTGGCTTTTAGGGCCTATAACGAAATTAGAGCCTCTAACTTAGACGATAGCTTATTACTAGCGGCGACGGAATACTATCGATCTTACGAACTAAGCGATATATAGGTCGATAGAACGGGTAGTAATATACGGTTATAATTTAACGGTCGTAGATAGCGGTAGTATATAATCTTTAGAGGATATCGCTATAGGATTATAGACGAGTCTCGCTCGCTAGCTAATAGCCCGAGCCGATAGATTATTATATCGCCCGTAGGCCGGATCTAAGGGCCTTCTTACGGCTAGCTAGCGCTCGCTAATATATCTCCTCCGCCTCGGCTAGCTTACCTTAGTCCGAGGAGAGGATTTTAAGGTTATTAACCTATTTCGACTAACGCTATCGCTACTACCTCTATAAGACCGTTCGTTTAAAATAGCCGCCTAATTTCGGAATATCTCCTAACGATAACGGATTAGACTCTAAAACTATAGGTTTCGAGGAGAACGGAGATAGAGCGCTCTAGTTTCTAAATATTAGCGACGTCTTAACTTATACTTATAAGAATTTACAGGCTTAGGTAGCTATTCCCGCCTATCCTTATTTAACCGATACTAGTTTCGTCCACTTAGAGGACGCCTAATATATCCATTTCCCCGGTCTAATAAGTCCTAGGCCTAATATATCTATTTCCCGAGCCTAATAAGTCCCAGGCCTAATAAGTTAACCTTAATATATCCTTTCCCTAATTCGGATATATCCGCCTTCCGAGTCTAATATATCCCTAGTCCTAATATATCCTTTCCCCGAGGCTAATATATCCTAACCTAGATATATCCGCCTTTCGGGTATAGTATGTCCTAAGCCTGATATCTAGAGTCCTTAGTAGTAGCTACGCGATTAGCTTAGGTAATATCGTCTCTAGCCTTTATTTAATATACTAGCCCCGAGACGTACGCTACTATAGACTATAGCTCCTTTATAAAGAGGTCGCTTCCTTTTTTCGCCGCCTTTCGCTTCCTCTTCCGAGCCTAGCTATTNAGCCCCGAGACGTACGCTACTATAGACTATAGCTCCTTTATAAAGAGGTCGCTTCCTTTTTTCGCCGCCTTTCGCTTCCTCTTCCGAGCCTAGCTATTTAGGCTTATCGGGCCGAGAGGTTAGCGGTTATAAAGCTCCGCCCGCTCGAAATCTACGATTATAATCTAGCTACTACCCGTATTATATAGTATATTACGAGGTTTTCCGTCGCGATAGAGAACTCTTAACTTATAAAGCTCTATAAAGGCTATAGTAACCGTATCGATAACTACCTACCTATCGGGTAGGTCGTAGTACTCGAATAAAGGTCGCCCGGCCTAACTAAGGAACAGGAAGTACTTAAATATACCGCTATTATAGTAATACGGGAGGACTAGCTCTATCCTACCGAGGTATACCGGGACGTACTTCCCCTAGATAGCCCTAACTCGTTTATATATATCGTTCTCGTACCGTAGTAAAGTAAGATCGAGGCTCTCTACGCCTTTAGTAACGAGCGTATAGCCGTAGGACGAGAGTCGTACCTTAAAGAGCGACCCGACCGCCCCGGATAGGTAGAGGGGAATATAGTCCGTATTAAGGCTACGGTCTTTAGCTAGCTAAGTACGGATAAGACTAAGAAACTTTAGTCGGCTAATATATTAGGATCCGTAATCCCTAAAATTAGGGTAGCTCTCGTCTAT
>JACAFV010000230.1:0-32354 GCA_014635975.1 Plectosphaerella sp. P0831 | reverse complement strand
TGGCGCCCCAGTGGCCCGGTTAGCTGCAAAAATCGCGGGGCAATGCCTCGCTTTGCGAATTGCATCCAAAACCTGTCCCTCCCAATTTCCAGTCCATCCTCAGTTCACTTCCACTGTTCAATTCCATGCTGCCATCACCGCCATCTCATCCGGGTGCATCATCCGATCTACGTGATTTCTAATCTCTAGAATGGACGTCAGGTGCCCCTCACTCATTGACAAACTCCCGACCTACACGAGCAACATGCATCCTCCGCTGCGCGGAAACTTCCCAACTCGGAAGCCCCGACGTCCACTTCGTCCACCGGACACGCGCCGGGGCGGAGTCGACATCGGTCTGACTTGACATTTACGCCGGTTCGCCTCCGAAGATTCTCCCTCCTCCTGCCATGGGCTGCCGATCAGCAACCCAGGCATCCAGTCATTGCAGAGCGGTAGCGCTGCGGCTTGATAAGCACATCAGCCGCCTTTTTCTACATCGCGGCATTCCGACTCTAGCAAAAAAAGGGCCAGGCCGTGCTCTTGCGTCTGTGGGGACGACCGGACAGAGACATGATGCATCCCTGAGGCTCATAGGCTCGCCGTGGTCCTCGGGGCGTCCGCCATCGTGGGATTTTCTCCTCATCAGGCGGCTGCTCCCGCCGAACCCTCGTCGTAAAACTTTTCACCAGGATTCTTCTTTATCAGTGCTTGTCCCGGTGAAGAGTCATCTTTGACTTTTCTTCAATAATCTTTCCTGTGGCACAGGAGACTTGAATATCAAGAATCAGCCGTCAATTCGGCTATCTCCACTTCACACATTTCACCCTCCCGAACGTCACCATGGACACCACCATGTTCAAGTCCTTTGTCGAGGTCGAGTCCTCACCGGCCCCCGGCGCCCCTGTCCCTCCTCAAAAGGCAGTCTCCCGTGTCTACCCCGGCGCACCGCACCGTGCCGAAGACTCGATCGAGCTGCAACGCCTCCCGACCTCCGTCAGCAGGCCCTCGACGCCCCCAGCCGGCTCGGATCCCGGCGATGACCTCGAAATGAGCCGTCCCGCCAGTCCGGCCCCCGGCGGAGGCGACGCCCACGCTGAGCCGCTCCAGAGCATGTGGGACCCCTACATGAACCGCTGGCGCCTCCTGGCCGCCTGTCTCATGAACTTCGCCAACGGCCTGCACGACTCTTCTCCTGGTGCTCTCATCCCTTACATGGAGAAGTACTACGACATTGGCTATGCCGTCGTGTCCCTCATCTTCGTCGGCCAGGCCGTCGGCTTCATCTTTGCCGCTCTCTTCATGGATCCCCTCCGTGCCCGCCTGAGCCGCGCTCACCTCCAGATCGTCGGCCAACTCTTCATGATCTCGGCATATCTGCCTCTTATCCTCGGCGCGCCATTCCCCGCCATTGTCGTCTCGTTCTTCCTTCTTGGCTTTGGCATGTCCATCAATCTCGCCATGAACAACATCTTCTGTGGCTCGCTCCAGAGCGCCACTACGGCACTGGGTTTCCTACACGGATCCTACGGCGTGGGAGGCACCATTGGTCCTATCGTTGCTACAGCCGTTGCATCTACAACCGGCCCCGATTTTTGGTACAGGTACTACTTCCTGACACTTGGTCTGGCTGTTTTCAACCTGTTCTTTGGCTGGTGGGCACTTGCTGGCTTTGAGCGTGATAATGCCATCTTCTCTTCGGCATCTGGAGACGGCGCCTCACTCCAGCCCCAGATGTCCACCGCCACGGTCGTCCCGTCCACCAGCTCTCTCTTCCTCTCCATGTTCCACGCTCTCCGCAAGCGCATGGTTCTTCTTGGAGCCTTGTTCATCTTCGCCTATCAAGGCGCCGAGGTCTCTATCTCGGGCTGGGTCATCTCCTTCCTCATCGCCACGCGTGACGTCGGGAACCCCGAGGCTGTCGGCTATGTTACGGCGGGTTTCTGGGCCGGCATTACCATCGGTCGCTTCGCCCTCTCCAACCCGGCCCAGCGCATCGGCGAGCGCCGCTTCGTCTACATCGTCACCGCCGGCGCTGCGTGCTTCCAGCTGCTCGTCTGGTGGGTTCCCAACATCATCGGCGGCGCCGTCAGTTTGGCCATTGTTGGTCTCTTGCTGGGGCCCATCTACCCCTGTGCCGCTGCCGTCTTCATGCGCGGTATGTCCAGGGCCGATCGCGGCACTGGCATGGTCGTCATCTCGGCCTTTGGTAGCAGCGGAGGCGCCGTTGCCCCCTTCACCACGGGTTTGCTCGCACAGGCCTCGGGCACGTGGGTGCTGCACCCCATTGCTCTGGCCCTCTTTGCCTGCATGGGCGTGTGCTGGTTCACCCTGCCCTCCGCCCCGAAGCGCAGGGAGTAGACGCGCATGTCTGCTTCACAAGGTCCATCTACGCGATGGGCGTACTCCCATGACTTTTGATATATGCCCATTTTGATTATAGGGTGTCCCGGGATTCGGACGGTTACAAGGCCAGCGTTTGATATTATTTTACCGGAGAATCTTGGATACCCCAGCGTTGGAATTCGTTTGCGAGACAGCCAACTGGCCGGTTTCGAGTTTGTTTTCAACATGAGAAGTAGATGAAGTACATCTACCACAATACATCAGAGTGCTCAATCATATCTTAATGTTTGGATCGTCTCTATTCGTCTCCGTCTATCGTCTAGGTATCATAAATCATGGCTGGCGTTACACGTGAATGCGTCCGAGGGCGGCGTCCTTGACGTTAAGCTTGCCCTCGTAGATCTCCTGAGTGGTCTTGTGGATGGAGGCAAAGTCGTCAAAAGTGACAAAGGGGACGTTCTGGTCCTCGCAGTAGGTGATGAGGTCTGCACAGAGGTTAGCAAGCCAGTTCAAAATCAGACTTCCAGGACTGCTTACCCTTGCCGACCTTGGCGAAGAGAAGGTCCGTCTCGCGCGCGGCCGAGAGGTCAGAGACACCGTCACCAGCGTACAGCATCAGGGGCTTGCCGGGAAGACCGCTGTACTTGCGAATCTCGACGCTCTTGTCGTGACCGTGCTCCGTCTCGTCGCGGTAGTTGAGCTTCCAGCCGCGCTCCTCGGTGAGAGACTTGCCCTCGCGGACGGCGACGTCGTTGCTGACGATCTGGATGTAGTCGGCCTCCTCCGGGCCGAGCCAGAGCTCGAGCAGGCTGCGGATGACGGGCTTCATGCCGCCGCTGAGGATGACGATGGGGACGTTGTTGGCCTTGCACCAGTTGAAGAAGGGCAGGAAGCCAGGGTCGAGCTTGATGTTGGCGCGGAGGGCCTCGATGCACTTGTCAAAGGGCGTGGGGATGGAGTCCATCATCTCCATGAAGGCGTCGCGGTAGGTGCGGCGCGCCCAGAGGATGTCATCGTTGGCCTTGACGCGGCGCTCGGGGCCGTAGCCGAGGTTCTCCGTCATCCAGTCGTTGGAGTCCTTGAGGGTGATTGTGCCGTCAAAGTCGGTGAAGAAGATGAGCTTGGGGTTGGTGGCCAGAGCCGGGGTATCAGAGGAGACGGAGCCCATGGTTGCGGCTTGTGATCGACGAGGGGTAAGAACCAAGGGGGAAGAAGCGAGGAGGGGAGGGATATCACGAAGGAGTGAGTGAGTGATGCTTTGGAGGTTTGTGACGAGACAGAAAATGAACGGGCAGCGTCCCCTAGGTATATACCGGCCCGGAAAATGACGTTGAGGGACTAAAGCGACGGCCAAAAATCCGACAAACAGATTGGACCCGAGGCGTCTGATCTATGGGCCTCTGCTGGAGTCGGGTATTGCTAGAAACATCGAAACAAGAACGGGCCGACGAAGAGTTTTCCCTCTTCTCGAGTAATTTTATATGGAGAAAAACCACAGACTGCTTGACAGCGCAGCCCACGTACCATCTTCTGGGCGCCGATCAGCCAGCAAGGAAAATGTCTGACTGGGCGTGCCTCGAGACGAAGTCACGGTTGGTCGGGCCCTCAGCGGTTGTTTCGGGCCCTGAAAATCCAGGGCCGGATGGGGGGGAGTGACGGCATCGGAGGGGCAGTTGACCCCGCCCTGAAGTTAGGTGACCCCGCCGAAGCTTTCAGCACTCTGACCGCCCGAAAGGGTGCCCTGGAAATAAAAGGGGGCCCGGTGTATGACGGCGGGCGCGGCGGGCTGGGCGGACCCCACCAGCTTTTTCCGCTGCCGCCGGACTCCCAGTGCCGACCATCGGAAGAGCCACCAAAAACGGCAAGCGGTCACACGGCAGAAACCGCAGCAACGTCGACCGCCAAAGACCATCTCGGAGCTTCCACATCACGCGACGGCCCGGCCTCGACGACCATCACCACCCCGCAACGACGCCTTTTCGGCTGCAAAACGCGGTCTTTCACCGTGCACATCCCTCCTCGAGCACCCGTGCAGCAGTGATGCAGCCACTGGCCCGGGCTGCGGCGTGGCCGGCCCTGTCGAGGGGTCTTGTCTTGCGGCTGTCCTCGACCGGGTTTGCCGCTGCCCCGACGCTTCCCCGGCGAAGCCCAAGCCCACGCACCATCGCAGGATGCGTCGGCCGCCAATTCTCGACCTCGCCGTTGCTGAAGCTGCAGCCGCCAAAGTCGCACGAGACGAAGCCCGAGACGAAGCCCGAGACGGACCAGGGCGCTTCCACGCCTCTCGAGTCCCACCTCCCCTCCGAGACGAGCACCTCTTCCTCAAGCTCGACATCTCCCACAGCCGAGACCACCGACAGCGAGTCCAGTCCCAAGGACTCTTCCACAACCACAACCCCCAACGATGACGCCCAATCCCCCCCGCCATCACAACAACCTTCCTCCCCCGCCAGCCCCCTCGCCATCAGCATCCCCCGCCTCATCGACACCCTTCAAGCCCGCCTCCTCACAGCCTCCCAAACCCTCAACGACATCACAGGCTACACCGACATTGAGCGCATCAAAGTCCAAAACGCCACCCTCGAAACCCGCCTCCAAACCGCCCATGATGAACTCCGCCAGGCCCGCACAGCCTACAAATCCTCCACCGCCCTCCGCGCCTCCACCCAGCGCGAGGTCACCACCCTCCTCGCCCGCAAGGAGACCTGGTCCCCCCTTGACGTCGAGCGCTTCACCGAGCTCTACCGCCGCGACCACACCCTCGAGCAAGAAGTTGCCGCCGCCGCCGAGCGTCTCAATGAAGCAGAGTCGGACCAGCAGCGCCTCTCCCAGGACCTCATGGCCGGCATGTTGCGCCGTTACCACGAAGAGCAAATCTGGAGCGACCGTATCCGTCGTGCAAGCACATGGGGTACATGGGGTCTTATGGGCGTCAACGTTCTGCTCTTCATCGTCCTTCAGTTCTTTGCTGAGCCCTGGCGCCGTCGCAGGCTCGTCCGTGCCGTTGTGGAGGAGGAAAAGGACGTCCTGCATAGCGTCCGTGAGGAGCTGGCCGCCGTGCGTGGTGCCCTGACTGCCGCCGCTACTGTCGCCGCCACACCGGCGGAACCTGTCCTCGTCGAAGGCGTCGAGGTCATTGCTGACGCTGATGCCCTCCCCATCGTCGAAGACGCAAGGGAAACAGTCGTGGCCGCCGAGGTGCCCATCGTCGAGGAGCACCCCGCCCCCACCCCAGTCTCTTGGACGGAGTTCCTGTCGGATCCCCAGCTTGTCCAAGCATGGGCATCCGACCTGTACAGTGAGCGCAGGATCGACTTCCGCATGAAGGACGCTTCCATCCTCGCTCTTCAGGCTGGCACCGCCGGCGCCGCCGTTGCCGCATCCATAGCCGTTCTGGTGCTGAAGCGAGCATAGCCGCCATACATCTACGCCCTGGCATCATCTAGACACACCTGTACATTACCATAAGATACCACTGTAAAATAGCTTGGCAAATCTGTCAAACGGCATGCACCAGCACAATGATCCTCGCGCTAACACAACACCTCCTCTATTAAAGATGTGGACATGTAACCGCTATGCAGACTTTGTCATGTCTCGTCGCTCGTGGGACGCCCCTAACCACCTATTCTGCAACGCCCCTTTCCCTTTCGCTCGCTCTGCCAGCAGATGCCTCGAACCTGGATGCCCGGGGCCTGCCTTGCGCGAGGCCGTGTCGCAGGCGCCTAACCCTCGCTGGTACTGAACCATTGCAAAACATGCTCATTCTACCTAGGCTTCGTGTCTGTATGCCGGCGTCGCTGTTGAAACGACGGTGTGTTCTTGCAACCAATTTCCCCCCTACACTTAATCAAAATCCGCGGTGTACGAGAAGCCGCGGAACTCTTCTTGCATCGCTTGAGAAAGGACTAGTCCTTGTTAGCATGCTTGTGGGTGTTGGGAAGGTCGGACCTCTGCTTACCAGACTGGACAGGAGTGAGAACTGGGGTAACGCTGGTGAATTCAGAATCAAAGTTGCTCGTGTCAGTGGCAGACTTGATCTGGGGCAGGAAAGGAGGCGCAACGCGCTTGTTGTAAATATCGTCCCAGACGACGTTCCTGAAGAATGGCTGACTCATGATCTCCTGGGCATCGGTCGGGCCGCTGCCCAGACGCTGATCGGGATCCCTGGTGAGAAGCTTTTGTAGGATCGACACACTGTCCCTGGGCATGTGGATGGGATACAGAGGCTCGTCTGCGAGAATCGCGTCGTAGATCTCGTCTTCATCCTCGCCACGGAAGGGAGACTGCTGAAGAAGCATCTGGTAGATCAACACGCCAAATGCCCACCAGTCGACAGCTCGGCCGTACTTCTTGTCCAGCAGGATCTATATGGGAGGTCAGCGCGCGGTGTCATAACCTCATTACCAAAGGTTCTTACCTCGGGAGCCATAAATTCCGGGGTACCGCAGAATGTGCTCGTGGTCGAGCCGTACCACATGTCCTCCTTGCAGAGACCGTAATCGGCAATCTTGATATGACCATCAAGAGTAAGAAGAATGTTGTCGAGCTTCAGATCACGGTATATGACACCATTCTCGTGGAAGTACTTCAGGGCCAGGCAGACCTCGGCAGCGTAGAACCTGCAACTTGTTAGTTCCGTCACATGCTTCCACATACTCAGCCAACTTACTGGGCGCGCTTGGTGCCGAATTGGCCACGCTGAATGTGAAGCATCAGATCACCACCGCTGATGTACTCCTCAACAAAGTAGACGCGCGTCTCCGTCTGGAAGCATGCGTGCAGGTTGGTCAGGAAGGGGTGGCGCTCCCGGTTGGCGATCAGGAACACGCGCTTCTCGGACCGGATGCTCTCCACTTCGTCGTTCTCCATAATGAACTCCTTCTTCAGGACCTTGATGGCGTACAGCTTCTTCGTCTTCTTGGTCTCGGCCAGCATGACCTTGCCGAAGTTGCCCTTGCCCAGAACGGCAAGGAAGTTAAAGTGATCCAGGCCGATCCGCGCGCCGGTGCCGGGGTCGGTCGCTGAGGGCAGCGGCTTCCGTTGCGTGTTGGTGGAGGTTACGGAGACCGGAGTGACCGGGCTGGGCTCCGGCTTAGGCACTGGCGGCCCGGCGGCGGGCGTGTACATGGGCTGCTGAGCGTGTTGTGGCGGCTGCTCGCCCCGAGGCGGCGCGTGCTGCTGAGGCATCTGCTGCTGCCTCTGGTTCGCCATCTGGTGCTGCGCCGAGTAGGCATCGACGCTGGCATAGTCGGCGGGGTTGTACTTGCGCTGTTGTCCGCCGTACTGGCCGTACTCGGAACGGTCTTCCGGTGCCTGCTCGGCGGGGGGCGCTCCGTAACCGCCGCTGTACCGTCCGTAGTCTTGCGACTGCGCCTGGGGGCGGCCAGAAGCGGCGCCATAGCCGCTCATGGCAGCTGAGGCGGCGGCAGCCGCGGCGGAGCTCGATGATGTCCGGTCCGGATGGGAAGGGCGTTGAGAGGTTTGCTGCTGGTACATGAGCTTGGCGGCCTCGGTGGCCTCCGCGGAGCCCGTAGAGTACGAAGGCGCATGGCTCGAGCTGCCCACGACGGTAGTCGAGCTCATGCTGCTGGTGGGACTGGTCCTGCCCTGGTTGCGGAGCGTGCGCTCGCTCATAGACGTCGCTTTTTGCTTGTTGATCTGCTTGGTCGTGCGGATACCCTCGAGGATCTGGTTGGCGACGGCCATGGACATGCCGCAGAAGTCGGGCACGAGATGGACGCACTGGGCGTGGGCGGTCAGGCCACACTCGGCACACTTGCGGCAGTTCTTCTTGCCAAAGGGAAGGATGTAGCCGCAGTGGCAGCACCAGTTGGCCGTCATGTTGGAGTAGGGCTGGAACCTGTGAGGGATGCGGTGGTTGATCTTCTCCTCGTCGGGGTCCGTCTCGGCGTTGCTCTTGCTGATGCACTTTGTGACAACACTAGTGTAGCACTTGGTGTGGCAAGTGTACTTGCAGTCCTCGCACTGCATGCCGGCCGAATACTTGAGGAAGTCGCCGCACAGGGCGCAACGCATGATGTTGTAGAACTGGTGCTGGACGAACTTGTGGCCGTACATCTCGTGAACCTCCTCCTTGCGCTGGCGGATAGCGCCCTTTCTGCCGAGACCGACGTCGACGGCGCGGCGTTCCTTGTTCTGCTTGACGAAGCCCAGCGTCAGGCGAATCTGGCCAGCGGGTTCGAGGTTGAAGAGTCCGTCGATGGGCTGGACGGCGGCCTGGCCCTGCTGCGGAGGCTGAGGCGGCAGCGGGTGCGAGGCACCACCGGCCGCGCCGGGCTGGCCTCCGTAGGCGCCGGGCGACATGGGCGGGGCGCCGAAAGACTGCTGCTGCGGGCTCATGGGGAACTGGGAGGGGGCGCTGCCCATTCTATCGGCAGACACCCAGCCGGAGCTGTTAATTTCAGCCTCGATCCTCTTCCTTCGCATTTCCTCGGCGATATCTGAAATCCGGACCCAGAGCATGGCGATGGGCATGGCGTGCTCGCCAGGCTTGTCGTAGACGGTCAGCTCAATCTCGTTGGCCTTGTCGACATCAATGTTGAAGTGCTCGGCCTCCCATTTGTCGGTGCGAGACAGCCGTGTCCTGGCAACGATGTTGTCTTCCACCTTGATAGCAACAAAAGTTTCGGGTCCACGGCTGAATCTGCCCGTCGCGGCGTGATCGACGTCCTTGATGTAGCCGACCCGGATCGACAGTTGGCCTGTGAGGGGCTTCCTCAGGTTGGGCATGTTGATCGAGTCGTCTGAGAAGGGGGCGAGTTAGTATGAGGCTACGGGGAGTGGGAGGTGGAGATGTGACATACCATCTTGGCCGTCAATGTCGATAACATCGGCAACATGCAGCTCCTCGTATCTCTTCAAGGCCTGCTTGAGCAAGAGCATCTTCTGCTTGCTCTCGACTCTACGAGCGGCAGCATCAGCCTTGCTCTTCCGGTCGCCCTCCATGCTGTAGAGCTGGACCATCTTCTCGACGCCCTTGAGGTACTGCTCCTCGACCTTGAGCTTGAACTGGATCTGGGACAGCATGAGCTGAATGCGGGGGCCGAGGTATGGCGTGTCATATTTGATGAGATCTGGACAGGATGGTTAGTGGCCGCAGCGAACGTCTGGAAGGGGCAAGAGAACGCACCGAGCTTGGTGAAGTTGGGGCGAGTCTTGGGAGCGCTGGATCCAGGGCCTGGGGGCGCGTAGGGGTGCTTGGGAGGCACGAGGTCACCACCCTGCGGACCAGGCTTGCCATACTGGGCCGAGCCGTACGAGGCAGAGGCAGAGCTGCCGGAGCGGGTGTGCTCCCAAGAGGAGGAGTCCTTGGGAGGCGGCGGTGGCGGACCAGAGCCGTCATCGTCGCCGGCGTCGCCAGAGCGCAGGGACATGTTGTCCATGCCCGAGTTGACGCGGCGCATCTGGAGCTCGCGCAGCTTCTCCTCGAAGAACTGGACGTTGCGGCGACCATCGCGGATCTGGGAGTTTAGGCGGGATCGGACCGAGTCGTTGTCGGTCTGGGCGAGCATGGCGTTTGCGGCGTTGAGCAGGGCCTTTTCGCGCTCGATCTTCTTGTAAATGTTGGCGACCGCATCTTCGTCAGCCATGGCGGGCAATGGGTGTCTGCGCGTGACCACGCGCGGGGAGAAGTCGTCGAGGGGGTTTGGGTTGTTGAGATAAGTTTGCTTGATCCGGGTTCAGTTCGGGGTCGAACGCGGGGTTGCTGGTGGGTGCAGGACAAGCACGGCGCGGCGGCGGCGACCTTGGTGGGAGAGAAGGCTGCTACCACGGAGGCTGGATTGTTGCTGTTGTCGGGGGTCGTCAAAAACCGGAGACGGCTCGTTCGTCATTCGAGGGGTTTTTGGTCGTCGCAGATGGAGCAGAGTTGGTCGTTGAGGGTCCGGTCGTTAAGGATGTCTCCGCGTGGATGCCACCGCCCCTTCCTTCCCTTCTTCGAGCGGTCGTCGTGGGGATGAGGTGAGGGTGCAGGTGAGGGGATCCAAAGACAGCCAGCCTCCAGGTTGATGGGGAAGCGAATATTGATGCTGGGTGGGAGGGGGGTCAGAAGAACTAGGTTCGTGGTCGAAGTGGGTGCCGCGCGGTGCGGTGCGGGCTGGTGTGGGTTGTGTGGACTGGGGTTTGTTGTTCGTACCGCGGGCGGGCAGTGGAGGGGGTTGCGTTACATGGAAAGTTGGACGCTGCCGGGCAAGATAGGATAGGCAGTTGGGTTGCCAGTGCAGCAAGCAGTACCTTGCGTCGTCCCAAGGACGGAAGGGAGGGGAGGGGTCACTTCTGGTGCGGGGGTCGATGCCTGGTGGCAGCTTCCTCAGCAGCGAGAAGCAGGCAGGAGCAGGCAAGAGCAGTAAACAGAGCGGACTTCAGTACAGAAGTTGCACAGGCGACCACGGCATTCGTAGGGCCAGATAGAGCTAGACGAGGCCTATCAACAGGACAGGATGAGGCGGGGGGATTGGGCAGAGGGTGTGTCAGGCCGTGTTATGATTCTCCATGACCAACTGCACACCACAAATGACGGGCGGGATGTTCTGCTAAGTAGAGCTTGCCAAAGCGGGGTCCTGTTTGGGAGGTACCCGACATCTTGCGGCGGGGTTGCAATTTGCGGCGATACAGCCGCCACTGGAGGGGTCGCCAACTGAAGTCAACAATGACGCCAGTAACTGCCTATTTTTCCGGCAGACTCAACATATTTCGAGGCCTCAGTAGATGTGAATTACCTGCTACTTTTCATCTACGAGATATTGATGTCGTGTCGTATCTGTTGAGTGCCGTCTGACTCGCCCATGGCAGGCAGGTACCTTGGCCCAAGGCCTGAACTGATCATGTCGTCATTCCCCCCAGAAGCTGCCCGCCCGCACCACACCAGCTCACCTCACCCAGCATGCAACCTGGAATACATGCCCAACTTGAAGTCCAGCCCCTACAATGTCACCTAGCAATTGCCATGAAACCACCTCCCTAAAGAAAGAAACATCAATCATCTCCCGTACTCTGCCTAAAACGCCGCCGTGAGTCACAGGAATGCAACCCGCTCGCTGCTACAGTGATACAGGCCTCGGCTAAGGTACGGACTGCCAGGGGCGGGCCACCGACTTCCCTAGCAGAGTCCTACGCCCGCGAGACCCGACCCATCTAGGACTCATCACCGATTCAGATGCACTGCACTGCACACCAAATACTACCTGCACTGATGCGCAGATTCTGTCTTGCATCCCGCCCCCCGATTACTCACACCCGCCCGGCCCGCTGTGTACCGCCTGACATGATCCTCGTCCGCTGAAACGACAACGGCCTCGAGATGCGGGCATCCTCATGCGCCCCGCCGCCATCTCCTGGCTCCCCCGTCTCATCACGCAAACATCACCTACACTGCCATATGCCGACCGATACATCAAACATATCTTTCATTGCGCCTGCCAACCCATTCTACTTGTATCAGTTTAGGTTCTCATGTTCGCCCACACCTTCTAGTTGGTGTAGTCCTTCTGCAGCATCTTGGCAATCGTGTTGAGCTGAATATTGCTCGTGCCCTCGTAGATGGCGCCAATCTTGCTGTCACGCCAGAACTTCTCCGCCGGGCCCTCGCGCACGAAGCCCATGCCGCCCATCCACTCAATCGCAAGCCCGCTCACGCGTCCGGCCACCTGCGACGCGTACAGCTTGGCCATGGCCGCGTCCATGACAAAGTCCTCGCCCGCCTCCTTCTTGCGCGCGGCGTTGTACACCAGCGCCCGCGCCGCCGCGATCTCCGTGTACGACTGCGCAATCTGGTGCTGCATGCCCTGGAACTCGCCCACCAGCTTGCCGAACTGCTTGCGATCGTTCCAGACGTACCTGGAGGGGTTATTAGCCCAAATACAGCTTGAGGGGTGCCAGGATACTTACTTGACCGCGTTCTCCCACGCGCCCAGCGCCAGGCCCGTCATCTGCGCCGCGATGCCGATGCGGCCCTCGTTCAGCAGGCTGATGGCGTACTTGTATCCGTGGCCCACCTCGCCGAGCAGATTCTCCTTGGGGATCTCCACGTCGTCGAGGTTGATCACACAGGTGCTGCTGGCCTTGATGCCCAGCTTCTTCTCCTTCTTGGCGATCGAGAAGCCCTTGGTGCCCTTCTCGACAACAAACGCAGTGATGCCCTTGTAGCCCTTGCTGGGGTCCAGGTTGGCGAAGACGATGAAGAAGTCGGCCTCCATCGAGTTGGTGATCCACATCTTGCTACCAGTAATCTTGTAGCCGCTCTCCGTCTGCACCGCCTTGGTCGCCATGGCGAACGCGTCCGAGCCGCTGACCGGCTCGCTCAGGCAGAAGCTGCCCACCGTGTTGGTCGCAAGCTTGGGCAGGTACTTCTTCTTGAGAGATGCCGAGCCGTACTTGATGATGGCAGTGTTGACCAGAGTGTTGTGGACATCGACCATGACGCTGACGCTGGGGTCGACCCGGGCCAGCTCCTCAATGCCGACAATGGCAGACGTGAAGTTGGCGCCCGCACCACCGTACTCCTCGGGGATCTCAATGCCCATGAGGCCCTGCTCGAATAGCTGCTCTACGACAGCCGGGTCCATCGCCTCGGCCTCGTCCATATCCCGCACCTTGGGTGCGATCACGTCGTTGGCAAACTTGCTGACCGTCTCGGCCATGGCCGCCTCAAGCTCCGACAGGTGCGTGATCGGCGTGGGAGGGATGTCGGTGATGTCGAGGGGGTCCGCGTTCTGTCGTCGAGCCGTCGTCGAAAGCTGTCTGGCTGCTCTGGGGATTGTCAGCAAGAGCTGATTGGTACTGATACAAGAACAACTCACTGCTGAATGCTTGGTGCCGCGGCCCTGAGAGGCGTAGCAGCGACCCTCGCCGATGCCGCCGCCGCAACACCCTTCCGCAGTGCGGGACGAATGGCCCGTGTAAGTGACGACATGGTGAGCCTCGGCACGTTGATCTGGAGAGTATGTGAAGAGAAGGAAGCAATTGTTATGTCAGGTAAGCTCGAGAGAGAAGCAAAGAGTTGTGTAGTCTCGAGAAAATCTAGGAGGAAACGTTTGTGGTTCTGATGGAGGGGGACCAAGTTCGTGTCCCCTTCTACCAAGGGACCGAGCGAGCCATCACTGCCGAGCAGCTCCTCCCCAGCCATTGTCTTCAGCCGAGGATATCCATACCCCAGACCAGACCATTTGCCGCCCGCTTCCGGCGTTTTGCCGGGACCGGGGCACTACGTCAATCATTTTCTTGGCTGAGCTGGGGACATGTGATGCTGCGTCACGCGTAGACTCACGTGATTGAATCAAGGAGCAAGCCAACCTTAGGTAAGCAGAAATTTAGGATGCTCGAACATCGGCCAACGCGCGCGATACCAGCGTCTGGCGACCAGCTCCCAGCAACCCATCTCGTCACGAATTGCTAACCATGGCAAGCTTCCTCTTCGGCAGGCTCTTTGCCCCGTCTCTGCGGAGGCCGCAATTCGCCTCTCCCGTCTCCGTCCTCTCTCTCCTCGCCAAGCCCACCCCCCAGACCCGACTCTTCTCGACGACTCCCATCCAGAATGCGACCATCAACCAGGTCGTCCGCGTACGTCGCCAACGCTCTCCCTCCCCGAAGACTCGCCCTTACTAATTTCCCACAGGGCTGCCGTCAAGGAAAGCGCGCTCGTCACGCCGTCTCTCCCGCCCTCGCCGAGTCCTCCCGTCCCATGCTGAAGGGCGTCTGCATCAAGGTCGGCATCCAGAAGCCCAAGAAGCCCAACTCGGGCCAGCGAAAGACTGCCCGTGTGCGTCTGTCCAACGGCCGCCAGATCACCGCCTACATCCCCGGAATGGGCCACAACATTCAGCAGCACAGCGTCGTCCTCGTCCGTGGTGGTCGCAGTCAGGATTGTCCCGGTGTGCGATACCACCTTGTCCGCGGCGCTCTGGATCTCGGTGGCGTGGCCAACAGGTCAACGAGCAGGAGCAAATACGGAACGCCCAGGCCGAAGAAGGCCCAGACGGGTTGAGAGGCGAGGGGGATCGTGGGGTAGGTAGAGAGAAATATCTTGTAGCAGGGGCAGTAGAGACGGCCTACTGGCTGTATACGCATTGTACAACATCAATCACAGACGCTGGTGAAGGAGCATTTTGAAATAACACAACGCACCAGTGCCCAGGCGGGCGCTTCATTTCCGATGACAGTAGCTAAGAAGACCAGATCTCTGATTGAAAGTGCAAAACCCGGTGACGCCTCTCCACGCGCATGGCCCCTTTACGTACCATCCCAAGCCGGCCCGACAAGTAGGTCGGAGCCAGGCGAATTCCCCCGTTCGTCAAAACTTTGCATTTTGTGTTGAAATGTTGTACAACTCGCCCAAATCATGAGGGCCCATTTAGTCCTTCTGGTTTTCGTAGCCCTCGGGCTTCTCCATGCCGTTGATGTCAAAGAAGCGGCTCGTGCCTGGATTTGTTAGCATGTTGCCAAAGGGCAGATAGTGCGGGACGTCAAACTTACAAGAGTAACCCTTCCAGTCAAAATTCTTCGAGGGGTCGCAGTGGCACTTCAGGTCCAGTCTGGTCTTCTCGCCGGTGGGGCAGTGAGTGAAGGGGACGTGGTAGTAGGCAATGTCGTTGAAGAAGTGGAGCTCCTCCTTGGGCAGGAGAAGACCGGCGGCGATGGAGTGGACGGGAGCGTCACCCCAGCGCTCGTAGAAGAAGCCGCCGTCCTTGTCCAGAGACTCGAAGAAGTCAAGGTAAGGCTTGGACCGCAGCCAGTTCAGGTTTCCAACCTCGAAGTTGGACCACTACAGAGCAGACTGTCAGTACGAGTTTTGGCGCATGGTTGCATCGGGGAAACTTACGAAGTGGCAGCGGTTGTATGTCTCACCACCGTCATCACTCAGGAAGCCCATGGAGTTGTCCTTGTGAATGTGCTCGGGGTGGTTCTTCATGAACTTCTTGGTGCTCTCCCAGAGGGTGGGGATGGTGGCCTCGTACTCGTACAGACTCAGGGTGAAGCTGTACTTCTTGCCGCCGTCCTTCATGACACGGAAGGGGTCGTAGTGGATGTCGCAGTAGAGCTCAATGGAGGGCTCGACGCGCCAGTAGTACTCGTAGTTCATGAGCAGAGGCTGGCGGAAGAAGAAGCCCGACTCGAAGCGGCACATGTGGCGGTAGCTGATGGAATCACCGTAGATGATCTTGCGCTGGGCCATGTCCTCGCGGACCTTGCGAGCCTTGTCCTGGTCGATCCACTCGGGGAAGGACCAGTGCTCGGGGGGGATCTCGCCGTAGAAGGTGTTTCCAGAGACCAGCGAGGAGGTAACCTTCTTGAAGGTGGCGTCGAAGGGCTTGTCGTTGAGGAAGACCCAATCGTAGTTGTAGCGGCGGTTGAAGCGGTCCTCGACCTGCCTGATGGACTTGGCAATCTCCCAGACATCGCTGTTCCTCGCGAGGGTGACAAAGGTGGCATTGACGCGGGGTCCGGGGGCAGTGCCGAGAAGGTTGTTCCAGCCGGGATCGTTGGGCGTCATGGCCATGGGGTATTCCTTGGGGTCGTAGTCGTTCATGATGGCTGGGCGCTCAGCGGGCGTTGAGGGCTCCTTGGGGGCCGTCTGCTGGCTCCCGCCCGTGGCAGGAGCAACGGGGGCAACGGTGCCGGGCTGCCCGGCGGCCCCGTTCTG
This sequence comes from Plectosphaerella sp. P0831, assembly GCA_014635975.1. Taxonomy (NCBI): domain Eukaryota; kingdom Fungi; phylum Ascomycota; class Sordariomycetes; order Glomerellales; family Plectosphaerellaceae; genus Plectosphaerella; species Plectosphaerella sp. P0831. The sequence continues at coordinate 16,369 of JACAFV010000230.1, read as the reverse complement.
GATTCTCACACCCTCATAGCTCGAATGTGTGATGAAGTAGAAGATGGCAAGGCCCTGCGATTGATGCCAAATTAGCTTTTGATGGCTGTGGGAGGATTGCCGCATCTGCGACGGATGGGAGACGATGGGCAACGTACGAAGAAGGCGAAGAGGATGTAGCGCACGTATCGCGCAGAGCCGGCCGCCATGGTGACGACTCGGGTCGACTTGCGTCGAGGGTGAGGTGGGAGATGGAAGAAAGATGACCGTCGAGGTCAGGACTTGATGAACAATGGGGCCGGAACGAATGAGGCGAATGGATGCCGTGCCTTCCCGCAAGATGGATCGCGACGGCGAGGTTGATGGAGGACAGACAAAAAGCTGGCCACCTTGCTGAGTAGGGATGGCAAAGTCAAGGACGGGAAGTGTGGAAACTTTCCGACTTGGGTAGCGAACAGGCGCAATCTTTACACGAAACGAGCTGGCCGGGCTGGCAGCTTAGCAGGTACTTGGCCCAAGATAGGGGACGGGATTGGATGGGCTGGGTCGAGTGATACGTAAGGCAACACGTCGCGACTTTTCGCGCAGGCCCGCCACGGGGAATCCAATCAATGCTATTCTGGAATGCTCAATGTGTTGAAAAGGGGGCGGCCGGACTTGTCAAGCTTGCCAGGGTGGACTCGAGGAGCTCGTATCGGACAGGACTTTCAAGTTTGGCCGCTGTCCTGCTTGGATGATCCGACTTGACGCGACTCCTTTTTCGCCCAGCGAAAGCCCCGTCACCCAAAAGTCTTGGGACCCATCTCCCCTTTTTCTGGGGACCAACCCCCTGCAGCAGGCGGCGTTGGACAGGGAAGTCGGCGGACTGGAGCCTTGCAGTTGCGGGCGGGAAACCCGGCCGTGTCAGCGCCCGCGGCGCGGCAATCCATCTCATCTGCCGTTGATTGCCACTGGCACTGGCTATCAGTGCGCTGCCAGCTCGGTTGTTTCCTGAGACCCGATGCCGCTGAGGCAAGAAGCAAAAACATCACCAGATGGACACGGGCCAGCCAGCCACCTCGTCGCTAACACAAGGGAGGTATCCCCATCCTGACAGAACAAACACGCCAGCTGGCTACCCCTCCTGGAGTGAGTCGAGTCGAGCTGGACCGGGAGGCGGGGATTCGATCTCCAATCGTGGCCTGGCGCATCGTCGATACCCGTTTCCGTCCTCGGCCATGGGCCACCGCACAACTCAACTTGGGGCGTCCCGACGGTCGAATTGGACCAAGAAGGCATCGGAATTCTAGGGTCCTATGGCCAAGGGGGTTGAACGGACTCGCATGGATGAGGATTGACTCCCTGCTTGAAGCGTGAATCGCACCCTGGCGCTTGTTTTACTGTCGTGTGTCGAGTTGTCTCTCGGAGCAAATAAGACGCAGTCGCCCTCTTCCGTGGATCTAGATTTCGCATACAGGGGACGACTGGGTCTCGATGATATCTAGGGGGACATAACGGTCCTAATCGGTCCAGAGAATAGTGTCCTTGCTTGATGTCTTGCATCGCGGCAATCTTCAATCTCGTGGCAACTAATGGATTACCTAAGCCTCTTCCCTCTGCCACGTGACCATCCGCGCTCGGATCGTCCAACCGCTCCCAGCTCCCCAAGCCGCAGCCCCTCATTGGCCCTGCGGATCCTGGCCAAGCAGCGTTGAGCCGGGTGCACGCCCTCGTCCACAACGCCGCAGTGCATCATCACCTCCAGCTCGTGGACATTTGCGCGCAACCACATCTCCTCCCGCTCCTGCCCGCTCCCGCGATCAGCCCCCCCCCCCCCCCCCCCCCNCCCCCCCGCCTCCATTCGGCGCATTGTTTCTGCCCTGTATGGTTTCTCGATAGGACAGACTTGCAGATGCCAGTGGAAGATCGGCCAACGTTTTCAACCTTACTTTCCATCTAGCTCTTCGACTTGCGCGGGTTTTCAATTCCTGGACGAGTCGCCTTTGACGGCATCATGATAGCGTCGAGACCCGTGCTGCCCAAAGTATCCGATCTCTTATCCTCTTAGTGGTAAGTACGCGCCTTCCTCTATTCTCCTCCTTCCAACGATACTGCTGCTTGACAAACTTGCACCCACACCCGAGCAAATGGCTGACCCTTGTCGCAGCCCAACTTCTCCCCTTCCGACCAAAAAAACATCATCATGTCTTTCTTCGGCTTCGACGCCTCGGGCCGCCATAACGCTGGCGCGCCTGGTTTCTCGCAGGCCCACGACCCCTTTGCCGGCCTGTCCAACCGCGGCGCGCAGGTAGATGACGCTTTGGATTTCGATGACACCTACGATGGCCTGGGCGACCAGCTCGACGAGAGTGGCGATGCTTTTAACGACGACACCTTTGGCGGAGATGGTCCCGTAGGCGGCGCCGGGCCATCTGTTGGCAAGGACTTTGATTTCTTCGGCCAGACAGCCAAGGTGTCCGACGCCATTGACGAAGAATCCGCCCGCTTCAGCCGCCAGCAGGGTGTTCCGAAGGTCGCTCCCGTTCCCGCCCCCGCTCAGGGTTACGACTCGTCGAACAACTATTACGGTGGTCAATCCCACTACAACACCCAGCAATACGGTCAACCTGTCCGTTCTGGCTATGAAAAGTATCAGGAGCCCGAGCCGATCCCCGACCTCCACGTCGACGCCTCCCTCTGGGGTATGCCCGCCAAGAAACATACGTACCAGCAGCCTTCTCCTCAGCCTCCCAGTGCTGCCCCTGCCGCCGGCCGCAAGATCATGAGCCTCGAGGAAGTCGAGGCTGCCATGCGTGGACAACCGCAGCATGTCAGCCAGCCACCTCAGGACGATCTTGCCGCCCAAGCTCAGCTGTACCAGGCCCAGCTCGCCGAATACTACGCCCGCCAGGAAGCGCAGCAGGCACAGCAGCAAGCACAGCAGCAGGCGTTCCAGGGAGACCAGCTCAGACAGCAGCAAGCCCAGCCAGGCCCGCACCCTGGCCAAGGCCACCCCGTCACCATACTTCAACGCCCGCAATCCTCCAAGCCACACCAGCCCGTTCATGACGGTCCGAGCCCTCAGGTCCAGCAGCTTCAGCAACCTCAGCCGCCCCCAGTTCAGCCCACTCAGATTCTGCAGAACCCACGACGTCTGTCAGGCGACGCCGCCCGCATCGGTGTCCCTACTCAGCCCACCCACCGCTCCCAGGGTTCGATCGGCCGCGGACCCCAGCTCACCCCCCAGCAGCTCCTTGCGCAGCAGCAGTTCCTCGCCCAGCTGTCTGAGGAGGATAAAGCTGCATACCTGGACCAGGAGACCAAGCGTGCCAAGCGGAACCACAAGATCTGGCTGCTGTCCAAGGATAACGGCCTCATGACACCCCAGGACAAGAACTTCATCACCCGCATTCAGCTCCAGCAGCTGATTTCGGCCACTGGAAACACTGGCGATGCTGCTGGCGAGGGATCGCTTTCCGAAGATTTCTACTACCAGGTTCTCAGCCAGATCCGCGGCGCTACCCGCCAGAACCCTAATCAGCCCCTGAACAACTTCGCCCAGACATACTTGTTCCAGACCGGCGGTCGCCAGGGTGGCATGCGCCGCCATGGCCGAGGAGCGGAGAACCACGTCCAGAGGATGGAGCAGCAGGTTCAGCGCGCCGTCGAGGCCGCCAAGAACAAGCCCAAGAACCCCCAGCTGGTCATTGCAGGCAGCCTCGGCAAGATCTCCTTCAGCAACGCCAAGACACCCAAGCCGCTTCTTAACATCAAGCGGACGGATAGCAGCGGCGATGCTCAGAAGCCCGGTGCTGGCAAGCACGCCACCGGCAAGCGCCCCACCACCGAGTCGAGCGCGCTTGACCGCAAGGCTATCCTCAAGAACATCGAAAGCGTGTACCAGACCGTCATGCTGATGGAGGACCACGCCCGTGGCATGCCCCCGCCTCCCAACAACGGCAACGACGAGGAGTTCCATGTCAAGCACAGCGAGTGGGTCGAGGGAGCCCAGGCCCTGAACGCAAGGCTCTGGAGTGAGCTCAAGGTTCACGAGCCGATCAGGGACGGCTCCATCCACCCCTTCATCGCTTTCCTGTCCTTCCCCAAGGGCAAAAAGGTCATCCCCCGCGTCTTCCGCCACACCGACTTTGAGCAGCGCACCACCATCCTCACTATGATCGTGTTCCACCTCGACTCGCTCGACGTCGTCAGCGGCGCCCAGCTGACGCACGGCGAGAAGAACCTCAGCGCCCAGCTGCGCGAGAACATTGACCTCTTCTCCAACGCCGTCATGCCGAGCCTCTTTGCCTACTTCAACGACACCCAGATCGACATTGTCACGGGTGTCCTGGGTATTATTACCAAGCTCAACGTTGATCTCATTGCCAAGACACGCATCGGTACCAGCATGCTTACTCTCGTCCTCAGCCGCGCCGAGCTTCTCAAGCAGGGCGGCGGCGGCAACCCACAGTCGTGGAAGGAATGGTATGTGCCTCTTTGGATGTCTTCAATTGACATTTATCACTAACACATTGATTAGGGAGCATACTTTTGACTCCTTCTTCAACGTTCTGGAGCCAACTCTCCCTCACATGTTCCCCGGCAGCGTCAACGCCGGCGAGGACGTCATCGTCTGGCAGCTCCTCGCCGCCATCGGCGTCAGCGCCAGCCCCGAACAGCAGCAACGGCTCGTGCTTGCCGTCAAGGACCGTGTCCTGGACACCGTCGCCCATGCCAAGACCCTGCCCGGAGCCCTCTCCGCGCAGCGTCTCGGCACCGTCAACCTCTTCATGCACTCCATCGGCCTGGACGTCGACTTGCTGCAGTAGATGGAAGGTTGTCGAGGCAGAAACAACGCCTCAAAATGAACGACTGCTTTGCCGAGCCGGGTTCAACCCGTGCCATTACCACAACATCCAGCACATTTGCCGACACTGGCCGAACACGCTACGGGCGAGGCGCATGCGGGCGCCGACCCCCGACGACGTGGTTGGCTGGCGACGCGGATACGGCCGTGACGCTTCGCGGAGCCGGTGAGACTTGGGATGTGTACACACAAAAATGGGGGGCCGGCCACGCCCGGCGCCTCTTTCTGGGGTTTTTGTATGTACAATATATCTACGTGTGGTGCTTGCGTTGGCGCTTGGGCAGTGCGGCCAGACGCGACGGAATACCCTGTAGTGCTGCGGAGTTGCATCCGTTGGGAACCCTAGAAAGAAGACTTTTGAATTATTGCTTGCGAAACAAGGTCCAATAGCATACAGCGCGGTGATGATGGTGACGTGCATGCAAGTGGGCATTGTTGCAGCTCTATTCTATTCCCGCCAGAACGCCGGTTCGTGGGTATCATGTCTCCAAGAGGACTTTGCCTCTGCTGCCCCTCCTCTCCGTTCCCTGCTATCACTTTGTGAGATCCACGGAGCTGCTGGCCGTGGCACCACCTCTGGCCGCGCCACCTCGTCCCCTTGCCGCACCCCTTCCGCGTCCGGCCATGCCACCGCGCGCGGGTCTAGTGCTCGCGGCCTTCTTCGCCTCCGTCTCGGCGGCAGCTTGCGCCTTGACCACGGCCTCAGCAGCCTCCTGCTCCTCAAGCCGCCTGCGCTCCTCCTTTGTAAGGATCTTTGGCTTGACAATGCCACTAACGGCCTCGAGAAGCTGGTCGTCACCCCACGTCGTGGAGAGCTTTGCAACCTGTTCCGTAATATCCACCATGGGCACGTCAGCCTCCTCCGCCTCCTTGCCCTTGCCCTTGTCCTCGCCGTCCTCGGTCTCGGAGTCCTCGAGAGCCGCCCGACGGGCTGCTCGCTCCGCCGCCGCCGCACGCTTTGCGGCCTCCTTGCCGCCGAGGATCATGCTCTCCTGGTACACTTCCCAGGCGGCCTCGTCGTTCTCGTCGGTGAACTTGAGCTTCCGCCACTCCTCCTTTTGCACCGAGTGGAGTCGGTCGATCATGGTCTCTGTCGTGGCGACGTTGCCGTCGCTACCCTGTTTGATGGTCATGTGGATGGCTTTGGCGCTTGGTGCGGCGGCTGACGAGCTCGCGGCCCCAGCGGCTTCTTTGGCGGCGTTGGTGGCGGCGAGACGCTCCTGGTGCGCGACGGCGTCGACGTGGTGCAGCTGGGGTCGGAGGTGGACAAGGTTGGAAACTGGGGTCAGATGCAGGTCCTCTGGGGGTAATTGTCAGTAGTTGTCTCCCTGGGGGAAAAGACGTAGAATGACTCACTTCCTTGGAAGACGCCTATCATATATTGCACCTCCTTGTGGTCTGGCAGCTGTCCGCCCAAAGTCTGGGTCCGCAGGACCTTGTCCTGGCGCAGGGCCTCGGTCCAGTCGATGAAGACATCGTCTCCCTGGTCCTCGTTGCGCTTCTTCCTCTGCGGGGGAGGTGCACCGACGCCAAAGCCTCCGGACAGGCCGTGGGTGCCACCAGCCTTTGCGGCGAGAGAGTTCTTCAGGTGTCGGCCGTAGTGCATGCCCTTGTCACGGTCGTAGGACACCATGTAGTCCATTGGGATGTCGAGCTCAACCATTCCGGTGGACGTCTTGAGCCTCATTTCGGTCGCCGGGGGCTGGTTCATGTCGGCCCGGTTCGGCTGCTGGAGAACCCAGAGCTTGCGCCCATGGGGGAGAGAGGGATTGAGGAGGACGTCGAAGGACCCGACGATAGGGTCCCGTTCGTCAGCCGAGGGATCCATTGTTCCTCCGGTCAAGAGGCCAAAGGCCTGGCAATCAATTCGGGGTTGGATAGAAGGGCAGGGCGATCCGTTTCGCGCCAGAGGAGCGTTCGTTGTGTCGGCGGTTGGCTTGGTACAGAATTTTGGTTGTTGAGTCGTCGCTTGACAGAAAATGCCCCGCGGAAGACAGCTCCTTATCGATAAGCCGTACGGCAGGTGGGCGACGACCTCGGCCGACGACTTCAATGCTTGGCAAACAGTCACCAGGGTGCATTTACATTAATTGAACGGATCGGAACGACAAAGTATCAAGTCTCATACAGTACGATCGCATTCCATGGCCGAATGTGTCTCCCTATGTACAATCCCCCACAGTTGACCCTCCTCACTTATTGCTGATCCACCACAGTTGTCCGTCCTCACTTATTGCTGCCAAACGACCCTTCCATCAAAACCAAAGATTGATGTTGTGAACGGATTCCAAGTGCTTCTTCAGCAGCTTTCTGTTGTCGAAGCTTGCCCGGCAAACGCGGCAAGGGAACGGCTTTGGGCATGCGTCTGGGTTGCTGCCGCAGTCTGTGTAGACATGTCTGAAGAGCTGGTCGCGGTCTTCGAAGATGGCTTTGCACCGTCGGCAGGTCCTCAAGTCGTCGGGAACTGGTCGAGTCGTTGCGCTGCAGGGCTCCTTCTCCGCGATAATTCCGGACTCAGCTTGAATATTGCGGTTGATTAGCGCGCCGACGATGGTGTTGACTGGTTCGGCCTTGCTCGAAATGGTTGCGAACACAGCCATGGGATCTTCAACGGTCTCCGCAGCGGCATCCTTGCTGGGCATGTCTCTGAAAAGCTCCAAGAGGTCTCCGGAAGCACCGGTAGGGGTCGAAGTGCCCTTGGGCGGTGAGTTCGGGCAGTCGGCGATTGCAGCGTCGCCCGGCTCAGAATCGCTAACGTCGATCAACATGTTGTTGCCGGGTGCCTGTACAAGAGCGGCTGCCGGCTTGACGACGCCCAGCGCCTTGATGAGATGCGGTGGCTTGACCACATTGACGGATTTGAGACCGAGAGGCTCGACCTTGAGAGGCTGGGTGACCTTGAGAGGCTCAATGGTGTCGAGATACCTGATAAATCTGATGGTATCGGGGGTTTTGGCAGCGCCAGGATCCTTGACGGTGTCGGCGGCCTTGGCGGAATCGGGTGCGGGCGCCTGGATGGCACCGGGAAGCTTGACCACCAGAACCGTCTTGATGAAAGGGCAGTCTGGGCTAGCCCTCTTGTGAGCGACGATGGGGTCCGTTTGCGGGCCAATGCCCTTCAGGATGACCTCGCATTCTTCACAGCGGACAGCCGTGGGGCTGGCATTGAACGGTGTCCAACAAAACCCAGCTGCTGCCAGTTTGTCGATGGCCACAGGAAGGACGTCGGACCTTCCCTCGAAGGTCGCCAGCCGATGTTCGGTTGTGTTGTGCATCATGAGAATCTAGGCAAAAAGAGTTGAGGTAAGCTTCGACTCAGGACGGGCAGGAAAAGGCTGCGCAAACCGTTTTCAGTGGCAAATCCAGGTCTGCTGGATGATACCGATCTCTGATTTGGGCTGCGCCTCGATGCGCGTTGGGGTTTGTTGAGCCTCCCAGAGGTGCTGGTGAGTTAGGGAGCTTGAAGAGGGAAGAAAAATCAAGTCCGGCAAAAAGAGAAGACGAGGGGAATTTAGGGTTGCCTCCAGAGGGAAGGAAGGCACTGGCAGGCAGGCACCTGCCACGGGTAGGTGCACCTGCCTAAAAATTGTTTTCCGGTCTCCTTCAACCGGGTTCTTTACTTCAAACCTGACAGGCCAGGCCTGCTGGTAAAAGAAAACAGGAAGATCCAAGGCACGGAGTTCTAAAGCAGAGCCCGGGTCCAACGGATCATTGCATTGCCCACATGGTTGATCTGAAGGAAGGAACGAGATCTCAAAACCAACATGTACGCAAACGCGCAACCACCGAGATGTCCCCAACAGAAAAAAAGCAAGTGCTTGCTTGGATCCAAGACAACAAGGCCCTCTCCCCGATTTAAGGCTGTTTGCCATCACTAGCCGAAACTATCAAGGTAGGTCCTCTTTACTACTTTGGCTCAGAGTTGGATGTCTGCATGGCATAGAGCTGTTTGAGCCGGCTCTGGGAATCGCAGCTGGCAACTTCCACCACCCAGCATGAAGCCATCCTAGAACATGCACCAGAAGCCACTGGACGGGTCTCGGCACGGGCGGCCAGTCTTTCCATAAGCCATCCTCGTACCCGCGGTCAAGGTTGAGAAGGAAGAAGAGTCCAACGTCAACAATGCCACCGCGAAGAACGGTGTTCCGGCCCATTCTGTCCATATCTGCTGCAGCCTTGATGCCTTCTGGCGTATTTTCCTTTGAAGCGTTGGGGTGTTCGGCCAAGACGGCGATGGTGTCGATCTCTGAGCGGAAATGATCCTCAAACGGTTTTCGGAAACGGTCCACGATTTCGACCAGACGAGGGCCGGAGAAGTCTGTGGGCGTTGGCAGATTTGAGAGATAGGTATGGAAGTCCGTCAGGGAAGGTAGGAATGCCTCTGGAGTGTGTCAATATCATGTCTTAACTGTAGGAGAGCCCTCTACACAGACATACCATGCTCCTTGTGTGTGTCCTGGAAGACAGCATCACCAAGCAACTTCTCGACCGAGGGAAACAGTACCTCTTCCTCTTCCATGGCATGGGTGCTAACAAAATTGTACCACGTCAAGCAGTATCCTATAAAGTTGGCCTTGTCTTGATCTTGAATGTGATCTGTCTGGAGGTAATGGAGTTGAAGCCCCTGAACACAGAATTGTGAACATTGCACATGTGGCTTGCCCCCTCGGTCCATATGTCAGTCTGTTCAACATCAGTCCAGGAACAGGGAAGAGGAAATCGTGCCACACCTTTTGACTTAGGTACATTGGGGTGGGATTCATGGCCAGAGGGGCGTCTGCCCATATGCTGGGTACTTGCGGGGGAGAGACTGCCATGACTGGAGGCTTGTGCAGGGAGATCATACAGAGCAATGGCCTGGTCATCGTAACGCCGCTTTATATACACATCATTGAATTCAAACCACTGCAATCAATCACTAAACATTATTTCCAGGCACCCGGGCTGTTCCATCAACGATTGGCTGCGCTTACAAGAGCTGACACCACCTCTAGCACAGCTGCAAATCGTCGTTGTGGAAGTTGAGGATTAGTCTTGGGGGATTAGTGATCGCCAGACAGGCAGGTCGCGGCCAGGGCTGCCAAGTGTATGGGCCTGGAGAACCAGAGCCCAGTTCAACAAGGTCGAGTTCATTTGCCCCAATGCACCGTTTCTTCTCTTTCCTATGTCTCCCTCTTTTGAAAGAGCGGCCCAATCGAGCTACGTCTCGTAAGCGAGGTCAGTGACGATGTGACCCCAGCTGGCGACAGAGCTGGCAGGCTGAGCTAACACAAGGCGAGTTCCCCGCATCAATAGGTAGAAGCTTTACTTCAGCCCAGACCGTCGGACTTTGGCTGGTTCTAGTATCGTCGTCTCTGCGGCTGATGTCGTGCCAAGAGACCAATGGCATGACAGCTGTCCCGGCAGCTTGGCAATCCCCAGATACCTGGAGACGCCACGTGCCGAAGGGCTGCATAAAGCAAAATGCTTGATATCGTCAAATCTTTCCCATGTCGGGAAAGGTCTGTAAGGCTCAGCAGTCGATAATGGTAGAAATCAGGGGTAAATTGGTCTTCGTGGCTCGGGTGTCGTGACCCTCCCGCTGGATAAGCTTCTACCCGTCCGACCATTGCCTCAGCCTCGGCGGGATGATCAAGTCCGATGGGTATGCTCGTGGTCTGGACCAGACCGCTGGTTCAGCAGGCTGTGGGTGATGTGAGCTGGCGCCAGAAAAACGCCCCAGGCGCTGGCTGGCGATCGAGACAGTGAAGACGCTGGATCGGCTCTGGGAAGACGAGTCCATAGAGTTTGCCTCGCTGTTGCTCTCATTGTCCGTATGAGGAGGTCCCCCCCTCGCCTGTACGTTCCGGATCTGCTGGTCAACATCGTCGCAAAAGCAGGTCAAACACCACATTGCCTCCAACATCTCAGCCAAGCCCAGACAGCCCACTCATCATGGCTTTCGTTCTTCTCGTTGGTGCTGCGCTCATCCAGACCGTGGCAGCCAACCATGCCCCTCACCTCATCCCGCGCCAGACACAGAGTCCCAGCTCGAGCTCCATCGATGAATTCTCCCAGTGCACATCTGCCCTGCGCGAGATTGGGAGCAAAGCCCCCAAGCCACCTTCCGAGATTGCCGACGTCCAGGCGGAGCATTTCCAGACGGCCAGTGCCTCGTTCGATCCGGTCTGCGGTTGGCAGTCGGCCATCCCATCGAGCCTCGCTGCTGAATACTACACGTACCAAGGCGAACTGATCTCCTGGTTCAGCGTCAACTCGGCCATGGTGAGCAGTCTCCTCGAAAATTGCCCAGATGAAGTCAAGAGCGACGCCACACCGTGTTCCGAGTCGATCAACGGCTTGCCCCGGCCAACGGACGCCCAGACGACTGGAGGCGGGAGTGGCAGTGGCAGTGGAAGTGGAAGTGGAGGATCGGGGAACGACAACTCGAATGATGGCGAGGGCCAGCGTAGCTACATCATCCATGGCGTGGCCTTGGGCATGGCGGCAGTTCTGGGGTTGGCCATCGCTTTGTAATTGGACGGTCGTGTCGAGCTCGTGAGGCCAGATTGTGATGGACCGAGCTATCTTTGGTTGACACCGAAAATGTCTGTACTTTCCACATACTTTGTGAGGGCGAATCTGCATATTTTGTTAGTTTGGCATGACCGACTCCAAGTGACGGCTCTCCATTTTTTGAGTCAGTACGGCTCACGTTCCTCCCCTGGCGAAGAAACTCTCGACCGGGAAAGCTGACGGGCAACATAGGGTGTCGCACGATCCAATGGTTCCAGCGCATTGGGTGCCTCGAGGTGACGTGATCGGGCGCGCTGGAGGTCGACGCGGAGAGATCGGCAGTGTCATCGTCCCCGGTGAAAATGAGAGCACAGACCGGCAACGAAGTCGCCGTGAGGTTTTTCAAACGCGCCAAACAATCGAAACAACACGGGGGTTGATTGGTGAGCGCGCCAGGGGCCAGCCGCGAACCCCTGAGCTCGGTCGTCGGTGGTCAAATCGCCTGAACATTGTCATCCTGGACGCGCCCGATGTGTGTGGGCGGGCCCAGTAAACAAAAAGTGGGTCTCATCGCACCTTGATCTCACGCCACAGCGGGCCACTTCAGACACTGAATTGCCCCCCGGCGTCACGTTTGGACAGCGCCAGGTGCGCCTGGTCTGGGCAGGCAACGGCGCCCAAGGACCCCAAAATCCTACCTGAGCCCTGCCCGCCCGACCCTCTGACAGCCCGGCACCATCAAAGTCCGCCTCAGGGACCAACCGCTGCGACACTGACCGAACCCCGCCAAAAATTTAGGTAGCGTCCGTCCACTGGATCGCGCCTGCCTGAGGTGCATCCCAGCGACGGGAAGGGACCCCAAGACACGTCCCACCTCACCCACGAGGGGCGGAAAGGTCCGGTGTGTAAAACATTAATCCTTCGTTCTCCCCCCCCCCCCCCCCCCCCCCCCCCCCCCCCCCCCACCCCCCCCCCCCCCCCCCCCCCCCCCCCCNTCCCCCCCCACCCCGACACGCCCTCACCTCCTTCCCCCCCTCCCCCACCAACAAAACAACCGCGATTTGACTCGACTCGTCCTCGGCGACAGTTCGAGAAGCAAACTCAACCGCGTACAACTCGAAAGAAGCCCCATCCGACCCCGGCCTTCCACGACTGCAATCTCGCGATCGACCGACTTCGGCCCAGTCATGGAGGACCAGCTGATTGCCCTCATCGGGGCCATCTCGAACTCGTCCTCCGAAGCAGACAGCCAGACGAAGCGTCTCCAGGCCGAGATTGACCTCAAGCACGCCCGTACCAACCCCATCTTCCCCACGGCCCTCGTCAACATTGGCAGCCATGCCCAGGTCGACCTCCCCATCCGCCAGATGGCCATGACCACCCTGCACAAGTTCATCGCGCGGAACTGGGGCCAGGACGAGGATGCTCTTGACGGCGAGGCCCTCGTCGACATCCCCGAGGCTACTCGTACCGCTCTTCGCGCCTCGCTGCTCGAGCTGGCCCTGAGCACCGACGACAACAAGAAGATCAAATCCGTCACCAGGTAGGGCTCCAGACCACGCCACGCTCCTCCCCTCGCGTGCTTGCGCTGACGACGAGTCAAACCTACAGCTACTGCGTTGGCAAGATCGCCAGCTACGACTTCCCCGACCGATGGCCCGACCTCCTCCCCTCGCTCTTCAACGTTGTCCCCGCCGGCACCGACGCCCAGGTCTATGGCGCCCTCAAGATCCTTAGCGATGTTATCGAGGAGAGCCTCAGCGAGGACCAGTTCTTCGGAATGGCCCGTGATATTGTCAAGGCCGTCACGCAGATCGCCTTTGACGAGGCCCGCCGCCCCAACCTGCGCGCCCTCGCCATCTCCATCTTCCGTGGCTGCTTCGATCTCATGGATATTGTCAAGGATGATCACCCCACGGAGGTCAAGGCCTTTGCCGACGAGATGCTCAAGGAGTGGCTGCCCTTCTTCACAACCATTCTCAAGGCCACCCTGCCGGAAGCTCAGACCTCCGGCATCATGCGCCAGCCCGAGTCCTGGGATAGCATCGTCTCCATCAAGATGCAGGTCGTCAAGACCCTGCTAAAGGTCAAGACCGTCTTCCCCAATCTGCTCACCCCCCACAGCACCGCCCTCTTTTCCGCCGTCTGGGAGGAGCTGGCCCGTCTTCAGCAGCCCTACGAGGATCTTTACATCCTCAACGCCGCCCAGGGTCGCATGGAGGACACCGACGCCCTGCCCTACACCCTCGACTACCTCGTCGTTGAGGAGCTCGACTTCCTGAACCAGTGCTTCCGCGCCCCACCCGTTCAGGCCGAGCTGGCCACGCAGCTCAGTCAGTACGACTCGGCCAGCAAGGTGCCCTGGATGACCGAGGTCATGCGCATGCTCGTGTCATACTCGCGCATCGGCTGCGAGGAGCAAGACCTGTGGGACGTCGACTGCTCCCTCTACCTCGTCGAGGAGACCTCAGCCTCGGCAAACTACACGGCCCGCATCGCCGCCAGCGACCTCCTCATCAAGCTTGGCGAGTGGTACAGCCACAACACCATTGACGCCCTCTTCTCGTACACCCAGACCCTCTTCCCCGCCGACAAGGCACCCTGGAAGACCCAGGAGGCCGCCCTATTCCTCTTCAGCATGCTCCTCAGCGATTTCCAGGATATGGATAAGTCGATTCCTCAGAACATCACCGAGGCCTACCTTGCCTTTGTCGATTTCACCATCAACCAGCCGCAGGAGCCGTATCTGCGCGCCAGGGGCTACCTGCTGGGCGGCAGCCTCACCCGCGCTGTAGAGACTCCTCCTGCTCTTCTCGACAGGACGATTGAGTGCATCACCGCCGAGTCAGAAGAGGTTGTGCAGCTGTCTTGCATCAAGGCGCTCGAGTACTTTATGCGGTCCTCGCGGGTGCCGCAGGACCGCCAGGTGCCCATGCTCACGGCCATCGCGCAGTACATGACAACAAAGGACCCAGAGGAGCTGGAGGAGCTGGAGGAGCTTGTTGTGACCCTTGCCGAAACGATCCGCCTCGCCATCAACCTGGACCCTCGCATCGTCATCAACAACCAGGACGTCCAATCGGTCGATCTCCTCTTCATTATTGCCAAGCATGGCTCGGCCAACTTCCAGGCTCTGATGCTCGTCACCGAGGGCTTCGAGGACATTGTCCGCACGCTGTCCCAGCCCGACGCCTACGCTGCCCTGTGTACCAAGGTTCTCCCCGCGTTGATCGGGGCCTTTGGTGCCGCCTCGGTGACGGACAACGACCCCCTGATTACTGTGAGTTACCTCCTTACGCGTCAAGTTGTTTAAGCTAACGAAATTGCAGACCGCCACCGAACTCTTGACCGTGCTTGTCCAGTACGGTTCTGAGCCCCTGCCGCCACTGTTTGTGGCCTCCGTCCTTCCCAGGCTCAAGACGGTTCTGCTCGAGTCCAACGAGGGCGAGGTACTGCGGCCAGGCGCCGAGGCGGTCAAGTACCTGCTGGTGCACGACCACCACCAGGTGTTCAGCTGGTCGGACGAGACGGGCACCTCTGGTCTGGAGGTGTGCCTCCGCATTATCGACCGCCTGCTTGGGCCTTCGATCGAGGACAACTCGGCATCAGAGGTCGGCGGACTTGCCGCTGAACTGGTCGAGAAGGCCGGACACGATAGGCTCGGCCCATACCTTCCTCAGCTTCTCCGCGCCGTGGCCCACCGCCTGGCCTCGGCAGAAGCTGCTCAGTTCATCCAGTCGCTCATCCTCGTGTTTGCGCGCCTCTCGTTGGTCGGCGCTCACGACGTTGTCGACTTCCTGAGTCAGACGGAGATCAACGGTCAGAGCGGACTGCAAGTGGTGCTTAGCAAGTGGCTCGAGAACTCGATCAACTTTGCGGGCTACGACGAGATTCGGCAAAACGTTATCGCGCTGTCCAAGCTGTACTCGCTCAACGATCCTCGGCTGGCGCAAACGCAGGTCAAGGGTGACCTGATCCCTAGCGAGGGTGACGGCAGGATCATGACGCGCTCGCGCGCCAAGGCGAATCCGGATAAGTTCACAGTGATTCCGGCCACGCTCAAGATCATCAAGGTGCTGATCGAGGAGCTTCTGTCGGCTTCTGGTGCGACGGCAGCGTCCAACGCGGCGGCGGCAGCAGCGGCGGCTGCGCAGTTCGACGACGACGACAAGGACGACGATGGCTGGGAGGATGAGCCGGACACGCTGGACCTGAGCCTCGGAACTACCAAGGAGGACCTCATGTCGTTCCTCGAGAGCGGCGGTGGCCGCCAACGGGACGACGAGACGCAGGCATACCTCAGCGAGTTCTTCGTCCGGGCGGCGAGGGATAACGTTGCGAACTTCCAGGACTGGTACAACATGCTGGGAGAGGAGGAGCAGGGCAAGCTGCAACAACTCGCGGCGCCGGGACAGTAGGAACAGTCTCAGCCACGTACGGAGTTGGAAAGGGCAACCCGAAAAACTGCAATCTTGCAGTGGTGATTCGAGAGCGTTTCCCTTGCATGGGACGGACGCACGGGATGGCGCGTTTGTGACGGGTCAGGCAGGGTACGGTAATATCGACAGTCGGGGCTTTAGAGCAAGGTCCGTCGTATAGATATATTTTGCGCGTTCAGGATGGTGGACAGGTGGTCACCGCAGGTAGTAATACAATCGCTTGGTGCGTCTTCAGCTGGACTTTGGGGGTGAGGTGGTTGGCCCGGTCGTCGGCGACGGAGTTGCGCCGACTTGCGCATGTGGTGGTAGTGATTTACGCCATTGACCGAGAGGTGCTAACCCTTGGGTTGGAATGCGACAATCAAGGATGGATGACGCAGAATAAGCAACGCAGCGACAAGCGGGAGGTATCGGCATGATCCGACAGGCCGTTCAGTTAAACGAGGCGAGCGAGCGAACGAGACTGCCAGTGCCGGAGCGAGGTGTGCCCCGGAAGATGCCATGCCACTGGACCTGCTGAGTGCCTACACAAAGTCGCCGGCAGAAGGAGCCTAGCACGCCGCCAGACTTGACCCGCGAGATTAACATACTTCCCTCTTCCCCCTCCCCC